>JASPKZ010003054.1:0-228436 GCA_030220185.1 Diploptera punctata
ATGAGAAGGGATATGCTATTTGTGTTTGAAGAAATCAAATTAATTTATTTACAAATATTAGTTTTGCTCAGACTGGGAGTTGAACCCAGAAGCTTTAGCTTTCTATGCCGCGAGGCTACAGAAATGCTCACCATTGAGTCACACTAAAGCGAAATCTGAAATGTCGATACTGTGGCGCCAATTGAAGGCAACGTACTAAACCAAAACATCCTTATTGTCCAACACAGATCCAGTTTAAGCGCTGACGTGTTTCGCTAAAATGTACACCATGTCTTCACCCCCAGTGAGAATTTTAGAAATCTAGAACTGGTTCTCTATGGTCTGAATACCCTTAATATCTGTTGAGGTTATGGTTACCATAGCAACCGTGAGAAGGCAATTTTTTTTCCAAAGTTGTTAAGTGTCGAAGATATAACCAATTCAATTTTAGTTCAGTTCACTGTGGTAAGAACTCTTTAGCGGACAAAATGTGAACTTTCAGCAGCCACTATTCTTAAGAAGCTGACGTAAATTAGACATTATTTTGTCAGAGGAAGATAATAAATAAATAAATAAATAAATAAATAAATAAATAAATAAATGAAATAATTGTACTGTTATATAATTAGAATATAGGTTAAGTGGCACTTCACTCACTTCACCTGAAAAGCCGCTACTGGTGATATGGAACATTTTAAATAGTGCATTGTAATCGTTTTGACATACCGATCACTTACGTGGACGCCAAATAGGCCTAATCAAATATTCATCGTTTCTAGATACACAACAGATCTTGGAGAGAAGTATGCTACGTTGAACCCGCAAATATAGAACAAGAATTTCAAGGATGGAGACGATGCAAAAATAACAGATGTTATCTCGAAAATGAAAGCATTAAAATGGGAGATTGGCGTACATATAAAAATACATTAAAATCAGAGGATAAATATATTCAGTGAATGGATATCAAGAGACAAGTTGGGACCAAGAAACCGTCCTGATACAATAACCACATCGACAGGACGATATCAAGAAACGCTTTTTGAAGTAACGTGTAAAAGGATTACTTCAGGCAGACACAAGTAGAGAAGGGTCGCAGAGACCTTCAACCTGCAGTGGACTGAGAACAGTTTATGATGACTAGAGCTAGGATTTTTATGTAATATTAACATGCAAAATATGTACATATTTATGTAATAATATTTGGTGAAATATGTAATGTTACATAAAAAATTCTTAAAATATGTAATTTTAAATACATTAAAATTTAAGTTTTATGTAAATTTATACCAAATATTAACTTACTTGATTCCTAATTTTATTAATAGAAAGTGGGACAATTATTAATTATGCATGTTGATGTAAGAAATCAAAAGTATTACATTTATTTATTTTTTGAAAATGCAACAATTATAAAATGGCTAAATAAAAAAAATCACGTTACAAAATGTATTTTTAGTTATATTATAATTATACAACGTTTTCGTAGTCACTCTTTAACCAATCTTTAGCCCCTACAGCGAATACAGAAACTATCTACTCACTTCACTTTAATTTGCAATGAACTATGGGACACATATCCAAGTTTTCCATTGTCATAGAATGTCATCGGTCAGAGAGATTGTTTTTATAAACAGAAAATGTTCTTTCCACATTACAGGAAGTTGCTGGTGCAAATTTAAGCAGATTGAATTTTTCAGGAGAGATGTCATCTGGAGGATTCTCTTCTTCCGCGTTGAGGATCTTACACACTATAGTCAATGTCGAGAAGCCAGGGTTTCTTTCCATAACATATTCAAATTTCTTCATTATGTTTATTCCAACATTTCCTTGAACTACCCTTAACTTAGATTTAACGTCCTCTACAATGTCCAGTGATTCCTTCAAAGTCATGCCACAAGTTTCTAATTTTACAATACTGTCAGAAATTAATCCAAAATTGCTTTTAACATAAGCCAATTGGCACTGAAGTCACTTTGAGCCTCTCTGATAGAAACTGCTGATTTACTTGGAAACGAGTCTATTACAGACTTGACTTCTTTAAAATAGTCACTATGAAAGCAGGCAGCCTCAATCCACGTCCCCATCTAGTGAGGACAGGTTCAGGGGGCAATTTCACATTTGGTAATTGTTCTCTAAAGTGTAACACACGTTGGGAGGCCTTAACAAACACTTTCTTAGTGTTTGAAATAATGCTATTGATTTGTGGATAGTTACTTCGCACTTCTTCGGCAACACGTTGCAGTCCATATGCGAGACAGATGAAATGGATCATATTTTGGTAAAAAACACACGTAGAGCAGTTCCCGCCTTTAGCATGTACGCCGCAGCATCACAATAAAGGACAATGACTTTATCTTCTTGAACACTTTAAGTCCGTCGTTCACAAAACGAGCTACTGTTGCGTGATTTTCATGCTCCAACGTTTTCGAAGAATTCAGGAAAGGTGTGGGGGATTCTTTTCCATCAGCTTACCAATCACAAGATTAGTAACATAGCGACCTTTTCCATCCACTGTACATATGTCATTGCTTCATCGCAACACAAATGCCTGTAGTTTTTTTCGGAGCGTAGAATCGTTAGGAATCTGCCTCCCACAATACTTCTCTAAAAATGCACGATATTTAGGTACCTGGAGTTTGTACCAAGGAATACTTGCGGCAACCATAGCATTACACATGTCATGGAAGAATTCGCTCCTTACATTTGAAGACTGTTGCATTTGAGATAGAAGCACTTGCTTTTTAGATGTTTGTAGTCCTTTGTGTTTAGCATGCAGAGCACTGCGAACATGTTGTTCAAGTGAGATATCATTGAACAACCTACCTGGTTATTACAAGTCTGGCACAGAACCACATCTCCATCAGTAGTGAACGAATCATCTATTTTAACCCACGATTTTAACTTAGACGATAATTTTGATGCTACAGGAACCATCACACGAAATTCAATGAAACACTGAGACAGTCAAAATAATACTGATTAAGACACAAACTAAAAGTCTTGTGGAAGAAAAATAGAAAGCATCGTAATGTTACTTTTTATTATCAGAGGGTAAAAGAGGTAGGAACAGAAAGGACGGAAATGTTTGAATGGATGTATAAGAAGTTTAAGAAGTTTCACAACTTTCAGTACTTCTTAGAGATCAAATATCTATGGTGTAAAATCGAATTAATTAAATAAATAAAATATATGTTAAGCCTGATATGATAATATTTAGAATATCTCATTGTATCTTAACAACAAATTATAGTGCATAATTTCAATTTTAAGAAATGTTGATTACCTCTTGTTTTATTTTATGATAATTTGCTATGGGGATATCAGTAAACGAAAAGAATGTGTTTAGATGAGTGGGATAGCAAATGCAAGTGGCCTAATTTACCTGATATTTATATTAGAATTGGGAGGGACGCAGATAAAACCCTATCCAGAAAATTAACTTGAATCGATCCTGGATTCGATGGGTGAGAGACAATGACAATTACTCCTGTGCTATTTTTTTAAAGTTTTTTCTACATGGACTCAATCTATATTGCATCAACAAACAATTTTATAATTACAGTACAAAATTATAATTTTTATACTCATATTACAACGAAACAAACATTTTAAAAACAGGTTGTATTCTATTCCAAGGGACGGAAGAGCAGAGATGAGGGAAGGATACACAATTGTTAACACATGCTGAGTGAAAAACTATTATGTTTCTACTATTTCATTCATAAAAACAGATGGGTCTGTGGTAGTTTTAAAGAGATCTTCAATGTGGTATCCTACCCAAGTAACAGTGTCTTTGTATAGCTACATTTATGGTGTCAATAATTGAATGGAATTCTTCCTTGACCTCTTTTTTGTAGCTTTTGGATAGCTTGCAAAATTCGTTTCAGTGTACATGTACCTGAGTTTGTAGTGTGAATAAAAAATGTCATACAGATAGTTTAAAATTTTATTGCGCTTATGGGAAAAAAAAACATTATTTTAAATTAACGGACAGAATATGTAGTTTTAACATAACAAATATTAAAATATGTAAAAATATGTAATTATGATGAAATATGTAAAATATATAATGATAACTTTTGATATTTGATAAGAAAGTTCCTAATTCGTGGACATTTATAATTTTTAGCTGCGTATGAGCAAAGAGAAAGAATATGTAATTACATCCAAATCCTAGCTTTACTCATCAGTGAATAATACCGAGGAAAAGAAGTGTGGTGGCTGCAGCAAAGCACAATTACAATTGGGCCAGTTGAGGGAAGTCCAGTGGTTGTAAGACTTGTACTAGCTTTAATGATGACATTGATGACTATGTAACTCATGCCCCAAATGGGAGTCAATGAGCAATCACATTTCAATGATTTTTTATTTACAACCAATCACAGTCATGTTTCGCCTAGAATTTATCAACAACTAAAGTTTATCATTATAAAGAGAGCACCTCCTTTTTAACATTCTGAATAGGTCATAGCATTATTTTGCAGTTACTGACTCCATAAGAAATACGGCTACCAGATTGTATATATAGTGCATGAATGTCAGCTCATAGTGCATGCGGGAGATAATATAAAAACATTTATAGCGTTTGATTATACCACAAAAAAATAAAGAAACCACTGTTTGCACTTTCTTAAACGAATTATTTTCCAGGAAATGACGTTGCAGAAAAATATAATTGACACATTTACATCATAGAACATCAGAAATTAATTAATACCTTTATAGTAGTAGTAGTATTCAAATAATGTAAAGCTCTTGATTTGTCATCATTCGCTTGTTAATACCTATATTGTTGGTTATGAATTTCTCCGCTAGGGTGCATTCTTACAATATTGCGATCCTTTGGCAATAAATAATAATGATCTGGTTGCAGTGATGAACGAAAGAAGCAAATGAAGCGTGCCAATCGTTTCACATTTGTTTTCAAACATCGCCGTTTACATTAGATATATAAATATTTTAAAATAACTATAGTTAAATAATGATTTGTGAGTAAACAGCTTAATTTTATTCGTTAAATAGTCCTAACAAATGCCACTCTTGATTTACAAATTCTTAGGTAAATTCACTCCTCACTTCGTGAGTCGTGAATTTATCGATAATTTGGAAATCACTCGTGGCATTACTTATGATAATAATGGAAAAAATATTGAGGTTTCGCCAGACTGTTAAAAAATTAAATGTAATAAGTGCGCAGGCAAGATTTTTATATTTTTGCGGGAACAATATTTAACTTCAAGAAGATTTTTTTCTCTCTCTCTCTTTTTTATTTTTTTAAGTATGAGAAATACCATCCGCCCTTGAAATTTCATGCCGCAATACCATGTAATGCCACGTTTCCAGGAAAGTAATGCCTGTAAGTAAATTTGAAGATAATGTTTTCGCAACAGTAAGCATATTATAAGCCAGAGGGAAAACGCCCAGTTGGTAGACCAAGAATGAGGTGGAGAATAACATTAACTATGATTTGAGGGAAGTAGATTATACAGGGAATTATTGGAAAGCATTAGCGCAGTCTCGTAGACTTCGAATGGTAGGATTTGTGACACGAATGTGGAATGAACGAGAGACATGTATGGAGAGATTATGTCCGCGCGGCCATGAACCTACGGGTCTGATAGTGTCAGTGAGTAAGTGAGTAAGTAAGTAAGTAAGTAAGTAAGCATATTATAAAGTGTTGGTTATTACAAAAATTTCTTTAGTTATTTTTCTTTTTACTCTTCATTAACACAATGTTTAGGATACATTACATTTTCTCGACACATTTCCCTTTTCTGTTGAGTGTCATGAACTCTTGACAAGTATTACAGTTTTTTATGTATGTGCATATTAAAAATGGTTATGTTGATAGAACCGGACAGAAAACTAGAAGTTAACAGGTTTATCCACAACTTTCATTTGTAAACATAAATTAATTAATGCTAAAGCCAGAATTTTGAAAATATGAAATATTGCGTGGCTTTAAGACTTTAATTTCAATAATAATTAATAAATGCAGATAAGGAATTCAATTGCTCCAATCTCAGAAAGAAATGGTAGCTTTAAAAGCCAGACAAATGACTTTTATGCTCTATATACATTTATAAAATGTAGTTATTATTTTAATTTGTAAACATGTATTCTTAGGAAAAAAGAGACGAACAGACAGGTGAAAGATGGAAACTACATAACACTGAGTTACGTGATCTTTATGGGAACAACATGTAATAGGATCAGTTAAATCTCGTAGACTGCGAAGGGTAGGATATGTGGCACGAATGTGGAATGCACGAGAGACATGGAAACTCCTTGTAGGAAAGCTACGGAGAAAATGTCAATTATATAGGCCATTAATCATATATGAGTACAGGGTGATTCAAAATTCTCTTGGCATTTTCCTCATAACGTTAATTTAAGTATTTTGTTATAAGTAATTGGAAACTGTGTTAATAATAGGGGAAAGATTAGCTGTCGTTTTCGCTCGTGTACGAGGATTGACGAATGGGCAGGTCCAAAAAAATTCACCAGAAAGTTAAGAAAAACAGGTCCTATCAGGCAAGCTATTAGAGATCCGGTACTGAAAATGAAATGAACGGGATTTGTTACTGATGAGGCATGCAGAGGGAGGCCGGCTATAACACCAGAAGACGTGTAAACCATACAGGATGCCATCTCACGAAATCCCGGTGCATCAACCAGAAGACTCAGCAGAGTTTTTGTATATCTCAAAGCACTGCATGGCTTACCTTGCGCTTCAAACGGAACAAACGCCCGTATCACATCCAGATAATGCACAAAACTGTGTAGCTCGACAAGCTATGTGTGATGACCTGTTAAATGCAATTGAAAATGAAAACCTCATGGAACATGTGTTGTTCAGTAATGAGGCAAAATTCCACACATATGGACATGTCAATAGGCATAATTGTAGAATTTGGGCAGACGAATAGCCAAACGCCATACAAGAATTTCAGAGGCACACCAAAGGTAAATGTGTGGCTGGGAATAACAAAAACAAAAATGTAGGGGCTTTTCATATTTGCGGAAGCAACAGTAACTGGAAATGACTATCTTGAGATGTTAGAGCAATACATGGAACCGCAGGTGGCACAGGATGCTGTACAAGATACTGCGGTTTTACAGCAAGATGATGCCCTACCCCATTTTGCCATCATAGTTCGTGACTACCTCGACGAAGTTTTCCTTGGTAAGTGGATCGGCGTGGTTCACCGAGAATTTGGGCGGCATGCTATCCAGATCCGACAACACTAGACTTCCTTGTTTTGGGTTTCGTTAAGTCCAAAGTGTATGAAGTGAAGATCAACAACATACTGCAATTGAGAAACCGAATACCTGCAGCGGTAGCTGCAATCACATAAGCTACGCTGGTAAAAGTGTTTCGGTGTACACAAGAAAGATGGAATCTGTGCCGTGACTTAGAGAGCCACCACATTAAAAAGTATTGAATTTATCATCGATTAGTCATTACTTTCCATATGTAATAACAAGTTTGGCATAAAAAATTGGTTTGTCAAAATTGTCAAGAGACTTTTGAATCATCCTCTATAACAGAAACCATGATCAGAGGAGGAGAATTATACAAAAGTTGATTGGAAATTATTAGCGCAGGATAGGGATGTATGGAGAGCTAATATCCGAGCGGTCAATAGCTTCCGGGTTCGATAGTGTTGTTGAGTTAGCTATTCAGGTAGAAGATAGTGTGCATTGCAAGAAAAAATAATAATATATGCAGGATAGAACAGACGCCTACCGATAAACTTTCACAGGTTGTCCGGAATTTTGGGAATACATATAAGGAATTCATTAACTCCGGTGACTCATTACTTATTAACATCATCTATTGGGATCATGCGAAGAGCCTCTTTTACAAGACTCCAGTCGAATCTGAAATTAACTTTGTTGCAAGGATTCTCAGCCGCTGAAGAAATTGGTCAATCGTACAGGAATCTAGATTGATTGGAACAGCGTTGTAATCCATATCTTCTCGTGAAGGGGCCTACAATTTTTGCTTAGAGGACTCTCTATTCAGTCTTGAGTTAATTTTACCTTCCGCAAATCTATAACATAGTATCCACAGCTTTAATTCCCTTCCGAAGGAACCCATAAATCACGATATTTATTCTCTGAAAACATTGCCGGGTTTGAACCCACGAATCTCGGAACAAGAAGCGAGCATGTTATCCACTAGTCTACGGAGAATGACGGTTTGTTTCACAATTCAAGTAATATTTCTATTGTTTGTATTGCAGTATAATTTTTACAGTACCGTATCTACTTTAGATTAGAAAACTTGATTTTTAATTATTGTCAATTTTATTATAATTCACCTGACCACGGTCCAAACATGCTACAAGTTTAACAAATTTTCACCAGTAACTTACTCTTCAATAAGCCACCAGAGACCATATCCTTACATCAAAACATTCAAAGAGCTTCCCTGAAAAACCTGTGAAAGTTTGTCAGTACAATTCTGTCCCCTCTGTAGGTAATTCATAAAATGAATGTGTACTCAGATATGAGTAAAATGGTCAGTTTCTTCTTCCAAACTGATCACTACGTTTATGGTGTGGAGAAACTTTTAAGGCATGGTGAACACAGTAAGCGCAATGCTAACATACATTTCAAATAGATGTAAGTAAGTGTAGCATAGCATACTTAATTATATTATACATCCTACAGAATAATGCAATACATTACAAGGGACACGAACTTATTAAGAACTTGTAGTTACAACTATTACGGCGTCTCGGTGGACGTGTGGTTAGCATGTGCGGCTACCTAGACTGGGATTCCAGGTACGAATCCTGGGGGTTCTGGAGGGGAATTGGTGGGCCACACAAAGATTTATCGGGTTTTCTCGGGGTTACCCGATTCCCGAATTTTATCTCACTCCCACTCTCCACTCTTTTCCCCTCCCCCATCTTGCCATTTCATCTTCATTCATTAATTTCATATCACCGGTAAACCTCGTTTCACGTAAGGTAAAATTAGTCTGAATTAACAAACCACAGGCGTTAAAAATATATGAACATGATGATCTAATGTATTTTATCATGTACTTCCTCATGACTCTGAGCGTTAGTGTGTCAACCTAGGGCAGAATAGGACCAATGGGAAGGCTGTTGCTCCTCCTCCGCACCCTGGATCATACCCAAATAATATGAGGGTATGAGTCGTCTGAAAGCCTTATGTATGTCGAAATCAGGAACCACATAACATACTACAAAACACCGTAGAGTGGATTTCATTCCATTTATGGAAAAAGCGCAATATTTATTTTGGATCACAGTGCTGGGACATTTGCCCTCTCAGCTAGAATACAACTACAATACCGCGGGATATAGCGTATTTCTCTTCTAGATTACGAACGACTGGGATTGTATTGAACTTGCTCAGAATGTAAGCATATTAATTCTAGGACACATAACGCACACAACTAGCTAATTCACAGGCTCTGTCGAACCTCTAGGTTCATGACCGCGCCACAGCTTTTCCTTCTTTCAAAAGGAAGTCATATTAAGGATTTTTCTACATCAAAATTATATAGGTCGGTTTTGTACCCACCAAATATCATAACCAGAAGAGATATTGGTAAGCATGTTTCCATCGGGACTGATTTATTGTAAAAGGTAACACTATGATACAACTATTGTATCCCTTAGTAATAAAACATTAACGAGGTACCAACCATGTTTTTTTAATTTTCACCAGCTGAATTTTGTAATGGTTCCTTTATCGCCCGTTCTGATATGGTCGATCACTTTACGTTGTGTATATTTTAAAAATACCTGTCATTGGTTGTGTTGATCGTATATAATGAATTTCAGTACATTTTATCTAAAGGAGTGCGATTCCTATCCTTTGTCTTTCGTCGTCAAGAGTTTGTAATTTTCAAAACAGTTCTATAACTGAAAGGGTAGTTCAAAATTTAACGTCAATAATGAAAACATTATATCAAACACTTTCAACTCTCACCTTACTAGCATAGAAAACAATATATTTACGGCTTCGTGTCGTAAGCGGTTAGAATTTCGACTCTAACCGCTGGGGTTTTGAGACGGTGTCTCGGTCATTCCATATGGGTTTCCTGGTGGACCAAACTGAGTCTGGGCAGATTTTTCTCTGGGTTTCTCCCTTTTCCCCTGCCACATATGTCATTCCACAATTTCTCTATATTTATCTCATTCATTTCATTTCATTTCATTCATATTCCCCTTTGACGGTGCGTCCGTCGTGGTCGGTCGGCATCCATCCATGTTATTTTCAGAATTCCAATGTAAGGGACTTCATCGCATCTCACTAAGCATAGAATCGGCCTCGACGTGAGGAGGACCCGTGATTAACATTTAAGCAAATCGACATAGCAATAGAGCAAAAGGAAAATATTAATTTAAGCAAAGAAAGTATGTACAGTAGTGGTACTTATATTTTGCTGTAAGCAAGATGTGGCAAAGCTGTGTGGGTTCACCGCATTTTCATGGCACGTCACTTACTAACTTTCACGTTGGGCACGTCAAATCATAAGGTTGGCTTCGTAATCGAAATTATAATTTGTTTGCTTTATATCTACATTCCTTTACCGTCACATATCTTAAAATATCAACATTACCGGAAGCATAATCGTACTTTCGATACATGTGGGTTAGTTGCGATTTGGTTAAGTTAGCCAACATTTAGTTAAGGTTGTGACTGAGTGCGGTTAACATTTTTCAATAAGGGCCGGTTTCACCAACATATGTAACTGTGTTACCGCAGAAATAAACTGTGCGTTTTCCAGTTTCATTACAATTTCCGTTCCACCAACAACACTAACTTGTCACCGGGAGTTATTTCGTTGCATTTCGTTGGTAAACCGTAACCGTACAAATTTGGTCGGTAGAATCGGAGGGTGATATATAACGGAGGGTGATTCCTATATCAAAATGGCGTGTGAAAGACTGGACATTTTTAACATTTGAACCTGAATATGGTTTTAATTATTATTTTGAAGGCCAATTGAATTGAAAATACTCTATTTGGGTAGAAGAACTCTGTGAATATTTTGAAAATCATTGAAAAATTATGACTACAGTGATATAGCAGACTTTCGAAGATATCAGGCCTACCTACCTGATAGTCTACTGTACATTTGGATCAACGGAGAGGTAAGTTTATTTCATTATTGAAACTGACTTTATTGATGTATAATACCAGTAATTTACACAGTTACTGATTTTATTCACTCATGTTTATATATTTAAAACCAAGTTAGTATCGGAACAAAATAATGTGAGGTTATGTAATTATTTACACAGCTCTACAAAATAGTGTTGCCCTGGATATCTCAGCGAATTTCTATGTTTTCAAGTGCACAGTTCACGGATATATTCATCAAAGTGCTGAATGTGCTCTAGTTTTTATGATTTTTGCGTATCTTATATCTTAAACAATAAACAGCTTGTTACTAATAAAATTTATGTTTCCAGTCATGATTTGATTTCTGCGCATTTTTTATACAAACATCACGTGATTCCCACTCTCACACTCCTCACTCCGCACATCGGCTGTGATCTCAGTAATTTGACAAAATTAAAGTACTCACGACGTGTATCTGGATATGATAAAACAATTCGTCAAAGCGTTGGACAAGGAAGGAAAATGTTTCAAATACATTTGTAGATAATTTCCTAAGCTCAGTATGTAAAAGTTAAAAGGCGGAATATTTGATGGTCCTCAAATTCGGCAATTGATGAAAGATGTAAATTTTATCAAAGTTATGACTGTTCCGGAAAGTGAAGCTTGGAAGGGTATTGTATTGGTAGTAGAAAATTTCGTAGGTAACCATAAAGCACCAAATTAAAAAAAAAATGTGCAAAACATATTGATAAGTTTCAAGATTCCGGAAGCAAATATGAGTATAAAGTTACACTTTCTCCACAGTCACCTGGATAGATTTCCGGATAATTTAGGAAATTATAGCGACGAACAGGGAGTGCACTTCACTAGGATCTAAAAGTGATGGAGGAAAGGTATCAGGGTAGATGGGACCATCGTATGGTGGCAGATTACTGCTGGACTTAATAAAGAGATTGTCCCCTAAACATTATAGACGAAAATCTTATAAAAGGCGTTTCACTGAAGTATAACACGTGTTTTCGATATTTTTGTTTCTATTTACGTCAGTGCATACTAATTTTACAAAAAAAAATTGACGTTATAAATATATATGTTATATTTTTTCACATTTTCAGATTTTTGTAGGGCAAAATGAGAATGAAGATTTAAAAAAACCAGAGCAAATCTTCCAAAACCATTGATAGTTTCATGAATTGTGAGCATAAATATATCCTAAATTAACCTTATATCAAGGGCAACAAAACCACTGTTGACCAGTGTTATTGACTATTTTTGAACGTTGTATTTAATTACTAATTACAGACATATATTTCATAATCTTAATTTTTTGAGTTCTTAAATACAGTAGGCCGTCCCGCGCCGTAGTCGAGCGGTTAAGGTAGGAAGCCTTGGCACAGAGCTACGGGACTTGCGCTGGTTCGAGTCTCCATGGGGGAGAAATTTTCTCATGGTATTTCGGCCAGTATGGGACCGGTGCCCACCCAGCATCGTGAGGCAATTGGGTAGCTACAATAAGTAGCGGCTCCAGGTTGAGGAACCAGCTATAACGGCTGGGGGACTCGACATGCTAACCAGATGTCACCCCTACACTGGCTGTTGATCATCTACTTCTGTGATTGACACATGTGGATGTGAAGGGCCAGCGGCCGGCTGGTAAAAGGGCAACCGCTGAAAAGTGGAAAGACCCTCAATCAATCGAAATATAGTAGGCCTATTTTTGTTAAAATTGTTAGCAAGTAATTAAAATCTAGTATGAATACAGTCCTATTATAAAAAAACAAGGCCTAAATACAAGTAAGTTTAATTCGTTATTGAAAATGACTTTATTCATGGATAATACCAGTACTTTACACAATAAATTATTAATTTTATTCACTCATGGATACATATTTAAAACCAAGTTAGTATCATTACAAAATAATGTGAGGTTATGTTTATTATTTATTAATTATTTTTGAACGATGTATCTAATTACCAATTACAGAAATATATTTAATAAAATATTTGGTTTTATTTGACATTCTTAATAATTTGGGATATTAAATACAGTAGGCCTATTTTTGTTAAAATTGTTAGCAAGTGCCGTAATTAAAATCTAGTATGTATAGCCCTATTATACAAAAAAAGAGTAGTGAGATCCATGCCTAAACACAAGTATTTCAAGAGATAATTTCCAAAAATGTGTTAATCTTAAATGCCATGTAGATAATCAGTAATATATCTGACATTCAAGAAATTTCCTGTTATGTAACACTAGAGCTGTGGATATTATACTAAACTTGTATAACAGCCTACCATATATTATCATTACTTGTAAGATCAAGTATTTCTCTGACTATTTAACTCATGCCCCAAATGGGAGTCAATGACCAATCACGTTTCAATGATTTCTGTTTTACAACCAATCAGAGTCGTGTTTCACCAAATATTTATCAGTGTTATAATTACCATATTAAAGAAAGCTCCTCCTTACAATATTGCGTTCCTTTGGCAATAAATAGTATGATCTGGTTGCAGTGATAAACAAAAGAAGCAGTAGAAGCGTACCTATCGTTTCTCATTTGTTTTCAAACATCGCCGTTTACATTAAATATATAACTATTTTAAAATAACTATAGTTAAATAATGATTTGTGAGTAAACAGCTTAATTTTATTCGTTAAATAGTCCTAACAAATGCCACTCTTGATTTCCAAATTCTCTAGATAAATTCACTCCTCACTTCGTGAGTCGTGAATTTATCGATAATTTGGAAATCACTCGTGGCATTACTTATGAAAACATATTCCAGAACAGAACAGTCATTATATGTAATGCAGCAGTTTCTCTATTATTTGATTTTATTAATCTAATTCTGTAATACTACTTTTCTATAAATAGTTATGTTTTGACGAGCCTTAATATTGTAGACTACACACCTGTAGCTCTAAAAATAATTCATGAAGATCAATGACAACATTTGATATAATCAGCATATGCAAATCTATGACACACAGAAGTTACAAATTGTAAGAAATGCAAGTTACTAAGCATACAGTAATCCTTATGTATTATACACCAGTGGTATACCATGTTGATTGTGAAATCTATAATTTTAATTATAATAATAAATATAATTATAATTATAAATAACTTCAGCTAGTTATGAATAATTCACTTGTAATGCTATATACGTGTATTATGTGAGTTGTTGATCTGTACAATACAATAAGTTTATATTACATATTGCCTTTTTTTCTTTTCAGAAATCAAGCCATTTGTTCAATAAATCAGCTGCTCCTGGCTTTGGACAATGATTAGATGAGTGTTGTTGGTCATTCAGGGATCAGGAGATCAACAGCCCTAAGATTGTCCACGGAGTCAGTTGTGCCATTGCAAGTTCTTGACTTCAAGCTACATTCCTAAAGACTGGAAGTTCAATGGATTACACAAATAAAGAATAAAGATCTGGTGATGGTATTGCTAAATAGTTCAAGAAAGTTGAAATACTGCTTCTCTTTAAATGTGAAGGCTATTTATAAATCAAATATGAAATTTTGTGACATCTTTGCTAGGTAACCTGGAAGCAGCAATGGCAGCAATATATTTAATAACTGAGTAATTATGAAGAACAATTTATGGCAAATTATAACATTTGCAACTATTAACAGTCTAACAGTTTTAAATATTTATACACATCAGTCTTAAACTTACAAAAGCTTAAAAAATAACTCACCGTAGCTTATATTTCTCAATTTGTGAAGCATAACATTGTTAGTTAGGTCATATAACTTTGTTATAATTTATCTATAAATTATTTTTTCATAATTGGGTTGGAGAGATAGATTTGAAGATGGTACATATGTTGATACAGATGTCCGTATTATTGTATTTCTTTTTACTTTGTACACACTTCCAGACAAGATGTGCAATGAATCTTAAATCAGAATTTTGAAGGTTACTGAGAAGCTCTTCAGTTCTAGGAAGTGGTGTAGGAATTAATTTAAAACTGATTAATGTATTTCATATCATGGGGCTACTAATGTTTTACACAATATTTGTAGATATGCAGGTGAACAAGTACTTCAGGATGTTCTTAATCTCGATTTAGTTGCATTATTTGAGAAAGAAAAATATAATTTTAACCGAGAAAACAATATAATAAAGTGAAGGCTCGTCAAATCCCAGTGAAGAGTAAATTGTTAATTGTATTTTTGTTATAACTGATAAAAACAATAACATATTTGAAGATGTAAATAATAGAGTTTATTTACATGAATTATTGTACAATTTGGAAAAATATTAAATAAAATATAACTTCAAAATAATTAGTTCTATGTGTTACCCAGTAGTGTTTTCAAGTCATTTTCAAACATATTCCTGTATTTAATGTTTTATTTTAGGAATAATATTTTGAGGTTCTTTTAATAAAATTATTTGGAGTCTGTTCATCTTACCTCAATATTAATGTTGAGGTAAGATGAACAGACTCCAAATAATTTAATTAATATTCCTGTATATTAAGTTGGAGGCTACCTTTCCTTGAGGAAATGCAGTAATGGAATTGAAGACCACAGGGAAAAAGAGAGGTAAGTCAGTAAATGTGATAAAAAATCAGTTAAAGGCACATTCATATAGCTTCAGCAGTGAATTTTATATGGACTAAATTACGGAGCAAAAGTAAGGCTAGTGACTGAGATATTTGATAGTGAAAAAAAAAGAGGTAAGTCTATAGTGAACAGGGGAAAAGGGAGGCAAGTCATTTTATTCTAACAGTTGCAGTGCAGGTGTAGAGTAATATAACTGGATTTATTCAATATTGTGTCCGATTTGAGAGGGAAATCACATGTACACCATTTCTTCATTGTAGTACTTCATATGCTGTTTTACTAGTAATATTGCGCGAGAAAAGCGAAAACTGGAATCACATACTTTCAAAGTGAATGAGTGTCATCGAGAACAGTGTATCTTATGAAGGCAGTAAGAAGAGGAAGAGTTTTTGGTAGGTTGAAGGATACTAACAAAAAAATGAGACCTGAAACTCATGAAACAGGAGACTCCTGTAAATTGTTGGTTAAAATATTTCAAACGTTTTGATGTAAATCAGCAAAATAAATTAATCAACAAATTCAAAAGTTTACAGTCTTAGAGGCACAATCTTTATATATATATATATATATATGTTTGGTCTAATTACATCCCACAATATTAAACATAGGAAGCCAAAATGAAATGAAGATAATGCTATCCTTCATAGTAAAGTTTCAAATACAAGGTAAGAATTTCAAATGAAAATTATGTAAATGAAATAAAGACTAACTAAGTAACTAACTCACTGGCACTATCGAACCCGTAGGTTAATGGCCGCGCGGACATAAGCTCTCCATACATCCATATCCTCAGCCAATGTTTTCCAAACATCCCCTGTATAATCTACTTCCCTCAAGTCATAGTTAACCCTGGAACCTGATGGTTAATCTTTGCATCAATATCCTGATTGTGGGGTCACAGTAACCCCTCACATAATTTTAGTTTTAAAACGTGTTTATTTTAATAGGATTTGTATAAGGTTTTCTATTTTATCACATTATGCATTCTATTAAATTAAACTTCCATACTTAATACCATTAAGCAAACCATTGAGGGTCAGGGACTACATAACTAATTAACTATATAGCTATCTCACATTGTTATCACACGCCAGACCAATGAAATATAACTTTGACAGTTCACTATATGAAGCAC
Organism: Diploptera punctata; assembly: GCA_030220185.1. NCBI lineage: Eukaryota > Metazoa > Arthropoda > Insecta > Blattodea > Blaberidae > Diploptera > Diploptera punctata. The sequence goes on from JASPKZ010003054.1 coordinate 16,821, forward strand.
AAAGGAGGGGCCTGTGATCATTCCACATGGGATTATTGCAGTCCACGCATTCCATAGATAACTTCTTATATTTTTTCTACGGCAGATATTGTATATTTTTCTTCCACTGAAAGCTACAACTTCTGTCATGTTATTGTGCACCCATTTCTGTTGGACCCCAGGATATTTAAACTGACCCAAACCTTCTGGCGGCACTATGGTCCAGAAGTCGACTCATCTCTAACGGAAATAAGAACCATACGCTTCTTCTTGGGGTAAAGGCGGCCGTCATGCAGGGCTGACAACCCGGCTGACATCAAGTGCCGATTGTTCAGAAAAATTGGGAGCCTTAACCTCCTATTAACCCAAGGGCCTCTTGAGGCCTGTAGTGCGATCACTTTACTATCACTTCTGTTTACGAGTTCACTTTTTTCGATACTTGAAAATGCCATTCTAAAAATAATAACATAAAAAGTAAGAAATTACTGTTTCACTAACATAGATAATTACTATATAATTGAAAGACTTGACAGCCTATAAGCCTAATCACGAAATTCAGTTTGAAGGAAAACACACATTATTACCTGACGGTGGGTTTTGTATGACCCCAACTACTACCCCAACAAATATTTCCCTCTCCTTCTTGTAAACTATTTTATGGAAACTCACAAAACTCTCACCACTTAAAGAACAAGGTTAGAACTGAATTCTCACAAAGCTCTGAAAAAGAGAGTCCGAAATTACGAATGTTCTGATGAATAGAAATATCTGTGGGTTCACCAAGTCCCCACCATCAGGTTCCAGGTTTAATGTTATTCTCCCACCTCACTCTTGGTTTACCAATTGGGCGTTTTCACTCTGGTTTTCCTACAAGAAGCTTCCATGCACCTCTTTCATTTCCCATTCGTGCCACATGTCTTGCCCATCGCAGTCTATGAGACTTAATTGTTCTCATTATATCTGGATTCCTGTAAATACCATGTAATTCACTGTTGTCAGTCATCTCCATTCACCTGTCTGTTCATCTCTCTTTGGTCCAAAAACTTTAATAAAGAACTTTATTCTCAAATCCTAGTAATCTCCTTTCATCCCTTAAAGTAAGGGTCCACGTTTCGCATCCATATAATATAACTGGTAGAATAATAGTTTTAGGCCTATAATATTCAGTCTAACGTTCTTTGAAAGGAGTTGGGAAGTAAAAAGTCTCTGTAATGCATAATAACACGCATTTCCAGAATTGAGCCTATGTTTAAATTCTTTGTGCATTTCATTCCTGTTTCTGATTATTGTTCCTAGGTATTTCAATTCAGCCACTTTCTCAAAATTTCCCTCATTTGTCATTAGCTGTCCATTTTCATTATATAATGTATTTCTATTTGTGATCATATATTTAGTTTTATTGATATTTACTTCCAGTCCCAAATTCTTAGTGTTACTCAGTAGTGTGTGCGTGTTGGCCTTTACTATCTCCTCGCTATCGGCCAATAATACTACATCATCAACATAAATTAACAGCTTATTAATACGTACCATCTTTTTGTAGGGCTTCTTCATCCTCTAAAGATTTGATGGCATGCTGTAGTACAAAATTAAATAGTAGAGGAGATAGTGCATATCCTTGCTTCAACCCATTCTGGATTTCAAAAGTATCCGAAAACTATTTGCCTACACGCACACTACTCTTTGTGCCATTTAGACACATTCATATAAGTCTAACAGTTTTAGGAATTCCGAACTCTTGCAGGATACTATATAACTTCTCCCTCTTAATTGAATCGTATGCCTTTTTGAAGTCTACGTATAGTTGATGTACTGCACCTTTATGTTCCCACTTCTTTTCTAAAATCTGTCTTAAGCTAAAATTCTGATATGTAGTAGCCCTGTTTTTCTTCTAAATCCATATTGATGATCTTCTGTAATCTCATCAACATAAGGAGTAAGTCTGCTTACTAATATATTTGTTAGAATTTTGTACGAAGTTGAAAGTAATGAGATGCGCCTATAGTTGTTGCAATCAGTTTTATATCCTTTCTTATAAATTGGTACGATAATCGATTCTTTCCATTCATCTGGAAGGGCTTCTTTATCCCAAATCATATTCAGCAACTGGCGTATCTTTTCCATTAATTTTTCTCCCCCTGATTTTATCAGTTCTGCTGGGATCTCATCTGAACGTGATGCTTTATACAGCTTCAATTTTTCTATCGCCATTTCAACGTCTAATGCACTTGGTTCTAGGATCAGCATTTCTGCTGTCTGCAGTTATTCTCTTCAATATCATGTTCTGTGTATAAATTTAATAGTTGATTAAAGTAACTTTCCCATATATTTAATATAATTCTGGAATCTGCAATCATATCCCCATTTTCATTCCGAATTATGGTTGTTCTAGCCTGAAACCCTTTCTTCTCTATCCTAATTCCCTGATATAATTCTATAATGTTCCTATATTTGGCATTTATTTCAAGGTCATTTATCTTCTCTCTCAAATATTCCCTCTTTTTACTCTTTAGTAACCTCGTGGTTTCCCATCAACACTACCCATTTGCTCCAAATTTACCTCAATTGGCTCGTGTATCCATTTCATTTTTGCTAGCTTTCTTTTCTTTACAATGTCGGCACATTCCTCATCAAACCATTTCTTGTTTTGCCTCTTTTTTAAACAACAAATGCTTTCTGATGCTGACAATTTAATAGTATATCTTATAGCTTCCCATTATGTATTTATATCAGTTTCTTCATCGTTTGCCACATTGTCATCTGAAGATTTCAGTACTTCAAATCTATTAGCAATTTTAATTTGGTATTCTTGCCGCTTTTCGTCATTTTTCAAGTTTCTTAAATCAAAATTTTCGGAAATATTTTTAGCGTTTTTTCCTCTCGTAAGGATAGCCGTTGTCTAATTTTCACCCTGACCAGATCATGATCCGAATTGCAGTCTGTCCCTCTAACTGATCTAACAACGATGATGCAACTGTGCCAGTGTTTGTCCACTAATACATGATCTCTCTGGTTTCGAGTTTTTCCATCTGGAGACGCCCATGTATATTTATGAATATCCTTATGCTGAAATGTTGTGCTCCTAAATATGAGATTCTTTGATGCGGCAAAGGTGGCTAATCCAACCCCATTGTTGTTCTTACTATCTTCATGAAGACGGAATTTGCCTATTGTTTGTTTAAATACATCTACACCCGCCCCACTTTTGCATTAAAATCTCCTAAGACAATTTCTATATGATATCGTGAAAGGCTGTCAAATATGCATTCTAATTCTTCATAGAACTCATCCTTGATCTTCCCATCTTTATCTTCTGTGGGTGCATGTACATTTACGATTACAAAATCATGCCGTTTACCCTTCAGAATTATGCATGATATCCTATCACTAACAAACTTAATATCTCGGATAGCAGATAGGATCCTCCTTCGGACTAAAGAACCCGTTCCAAATTCTGGTCTTTCTGCACCCCCGAAGTATAATGCAATGCTTCCTGATTACTGACTACCTTCTTCTGGCCATTTAACTTCCTATAAAGCGACTATATCCAAGGGCGATTTATCTAATTCCGGCTTTAATATCTCTAGTGCCCCGCTATTGTATAATGTCCTAACATCCCATGTTCCTTGGAACATGTCCCTGTTTTTGAGCCTTTGGCATGGGTTCCCTGAAGTAGTCCATGCCCTGAGAACCGAATGGGGGACTATTTGTCCTCCGGAAAATTTTACCCCAGTTGAACCCATGTCCGCATTTCTTGACGGTTGTATTTTTACGATGAAAGGTAGTCACTCTTTCGACCAAGGTACTTTTTAAGTCTGGCTTATCACCTTCGACCAGTCCGGCATGAGTAACCTTATTGGCAGCAATTCTATCGCCGGTATTGCTCTCGGGATCATTTAACCACAGCACCACGCAAGGTAAAGATGCCATGGAGGGAATGAAATAAAGACATATGTCAAAATCTTTTCAGGTTTATAAATGCCATTTCAAAAAAGATAATTGAAAATATCCGAAAATCTATAAATACTAATGCAGAGATTGGCAAGGATATGTGAGGCAAACACACCAACAGGCAGAACGAATTAACCAAAGCTGGTTATGGAACACAAATCATATAAGGGTCCTGAAATCCATTATAGCATATAGAACACAGAGGTTGTATTTACCTGCCTCACCGTCGGTATCTCTACCTTGACGTGGTGGTGGGACTTGTGAGTCCTACTGACTCCATGAGCTATGCAGGCGGTAGTGTAACTACCAACAGGGCCTCCCATGCCTGGCAGGTCATGGAAGAAGGTCCAGACTAAAAGAGATACCCATCGAAGAAGAAGGGCTAGTAACTTACTTCCAAGATGTAATATTTTCAATTACTCGCAGAAATATTCACAAAGTAAGCCGGACTGATAAATTGGAACAAAGCCATTAGGAAGACCACAACTACGATCGATGGACGTCACCTTACCCCGGACCTGTAGTGAATGAGCACACAACAAGCTGCCAGCTTTCATGCGTAGAGAAAGAAGAAGAAAGAAGTATTTACCTGGGGAACTGTGCATTTTAACAATGTATAACATGTATAAAGACAATTATTCTGACTATTTAACTCATGCCCTAAATGGGAGTCAATGACCAATCACGTTACAATGATTTTTTATTTACGACCAATCACAGTCGTGTTTCGCCTAGAATTTACCAACTAAAGTTTATCATAATAAAGAAAACACCTCCTTTTTAACATTCTGAATAGGTCACAGCATTATTTTGCAGTGACTGACTCAGCGATATACGGCTACAAGATTGTATATATAGTGCATGAATGTCAACACATACCGCATGCGGCAGTTAATATAAAAACATATGGAGCAATTGATTATACCACCAAAAAAAATAAAGTTTGCACTTTCTTAAATGTATTTCTTCCCAGAAAAATATAATTGTCATATTTACATCATAGGACATCAGAAATGAATTAATATACAGTTTGATGTGTTTTCATTTTTCTCCACTAGAGTGCATTCTTACAATATTGTGTTCCTTTCGCAATAAATAATATGATCTGGTTGCAGTGACGAACAAAAGAAGCAAATAAAGTGTACCGATCGTTTCTCATTTGTTTTCAAACATCGCCGTTTACATTAAATATATAAATATTTTAAAATAACTATATTTAAATAATGATTAGTGAGTAAACAGCTTAATTTTATTCGTTAAATAGTCCTAACAAATGCCACTCTTGATTTCCAAATTCTCTAGATAATTTCACTCCTCACTTCGTGAGTCGTGAATTTATCGATAATTTGGAAATCACTCGTGGCATTACTTATGAAAACTTTGTATCTTATGGAATGTATTAAATCATTTCCATAACACAGTTCAACATGTCCTTCGGATACCCCAGTAACGATTAGTATAGTATATGTGATGAATTTATTGCTAACAAGAAGTCGCTCCTGTTTACTAAGTACCAGTGCAAATGAAGAGATGAGGCTGGAGATAGAGAAGAAGGTAATATATCTTGAAACTGAAAATAAGGTTCACATAGCAAGAACTGAGATTATTTATAATGGCGAGAGGGAAGCATGGAGAAGAAGTACTAAATTTATTTCCGTGGATTTTCAGAAAAATCTCCCCTGTCCAAACACTGTACATTACAAGCAACAATTTGCCTACTTTTCTTTCAAAATTCACAAGTTGTCTGATAAGAAGGCCATTTACTATATTTATTCTGAAACTCATGGTAGGAAAGGAGCCAATAATGTAACTTCATTTGTTATTACAAACATCCTTAATCCAGAAATCCAGCATTTAAATATATTCTGTGACTCTGCAGGAGGGCAAATAATAATTAAAAGCTCTTTAGATATTTACACTACATTGTTCATCAGAAGACACGTTTGCAGTCAGTTCTTGTCACATTCGCAATAAGTGGACCTACACACCTAGAATGTGACAAGGGTATGGGTCTGATAAAGTCAAACATTTTTAGTGAAATCCTTAAGACTGGGTTGGAGTATTCTAAAGTGCAACAATGAAAATAACGAATATATGTATGAGAAAAAGAAATCTCTCACTGTCCTTATAAATGCTTAAATGGTCCAGGAACAACCAAAAAAATTGAGCTTGCCAAGATCTACTACAAGTTTTACAAATTAGACTAATCTGTTCCATCGCAAGCTCATCCGCAGTCAGGGTTTTCCTGCATTATGATTACACCAGAATAACCATGAAGCACAAGGGTTTGAAATCTAGCAATTTTATGTATTGAGAGGGAGAAATGTTGGAATTTTTTGAAGGACGTATCAACAGATTTGTTGCGCTTCATGGCTCCAAATCGCCTTATATATAACATGGCTTGCATTATTATCATCATATTGGATGTTATTAAATAATTCTTCCAAGAATGAGAGTTGACAACAGGATCTTTGTCAGGAGATGGATTAGATAATTTCTAAACACTCTAATACCTGGTCCCAACCAAAATAATTACTCATTTATACCTTTAAAATGGCTTGTTCCATCAAAACTTTTACATAACAAAAGTATACTAAAGCATTCGAACAAAATAATGACGATGATAAAAATAATAACCTACTTACTTACTTACTTATCACTGGCACTATCGAACCCGTAGGTTCATGGCCGCGCGGACATAAGCTCTCCATACATCCCTATCCTGAGCTAATGCTTTCCAATCATTCCCTGTATAATCTACTTCCCTCAAATCATAATTAATGTTATTCTCCCACCTCATTCTTGGTCAACCAACTGGGCGTTTTCCCCTTTGGCTTTCCTAAAAGAAGCTTCCATGCAAGTCTTTCATTCCCCATACCTGCAACATGCCCTGCCCATCGCAGTCTACGAGACTTAACTGTTCTTATCATATCTGGCTTCCTATAAATACCATGTAGTCCATTGTTATGTAGGCTTCTCCATTCACCTATCTGTTCACCTCTCTTTGGTCCAAAAATTTTCCTAAGTACTTTATTCTCAAATACTTGTAATCCCCTTTCCTCCCTTAAAGTAAGAGTCCATGTTTCGCACCCATATAGTATAACTGGTAGAATAATAGTTTTATATATTTTCAGTTTAACGTTTTTTTTTGGAGTTTTTTTAAGAGTCTCTGCAATGCATTATATCACGCATTTCCAGAATTGAGCCTATGTTTAATTTGTTTGCGCATCTCATTCCTATTTGTGATTATTGTTCCTAGGTATTTGAATTCAGCCACTTCCTCAAAATTTCCCTCATTTGTCATTAGCTGTCCATTTCCATTATTTAATGAATTTATACGTGTGACCATATATTTAGTGTTATTGATATTTACTTACAGTCCTAATTTCTTAGTGTTACTCAATAGTGTGTGCGTGTTGTCCTTTAGTATCTCCTCGCTATCAGCCAACAATACTACATCATCAGCATAAACTAACAGCTTATTAATACCAATGAGTTGTAAGCTTTCCTCATTCTCTAAAGATACAATGGCATGCTCTAGTACAAAATTAAATAGTAGTGGAGATAGTGCACCTCCTTGCTTCAACCCATTTTGGATTTCAATAGTGTCCGAAAATTGTTTGCCTACACGCACCCTAATCTTTGTGCCATTTAGACACATTCGTATAAGTCTAACTAACTTTTTAGGAATTCCGAAGTCCAGCAGGATACTATATAACTTCTCTCTCTTAATTGAATCATATTCTTTTTTGAAGTCTACATATAGTTGATGTACAGTACCATTATATTCCAACTTTTTTTCTAAAATCTGTCTTATAATACAAATCTGATCTGTTGTAGACCTGTTCCTTCTAAATGCACATTGATGATCTCCTAGAATGTCATCAATATAGGGAGTAAGTCTGCTTACTATATATATTTCTTAGAATTTTGTACGAAGTTGAAAGTAATAAGATGCCCCTGTAATTGTTGCAATCAGTTTTATCTCCTTTCTTATAAATTGGTACGATAATTGTTTCTTCTCCATTCTTCGAGATGGAAGAGCTTCTTTTTCCCAAATCATACTAAGCAACCAGCGTATCTTGTCCATCAATTTTTCTCCCCCTGATTTTATCAGTTCTGCTGGGATCTCATCTGAACCTGACGCTTTATAACATCTTCAATTCTTCATACGCCATTTCAACCTCTATTGCAGTTGGCTCTGCGACTAGCATTTCTGCTGTCTTTAAATTATCCTCCTCAATGTCCTGTTCTGTATGTACATTTAATAGCTGATTAAAGTAACTTTTCCATCTATTTAATATACTCCTGGAATCTGCAATCATATCCCCATTTTCATTCCGAGTTATGTTTGTTCTAGCCTGAAACCCTTTCTTCTCTATAATAATTCCCTGATATAATTCTCTAATGTTCCTATTTTTTGCATTCATTTCAAGATCATTAATCTTCTCTCTCAATTATTCCCTCTTTTTACTCTTTAGTAACTTGGTGGTTTGCCGTCTAATACTACCAATTGCTCTAAATTTACTCAATTAGCTCGTGTAACCATTTCATTTTTGCTAGCTTTCTTTTCTTTACAATGTCGGCTCATTCACGTTCCTCATCAAACCATTTCTTGTTTTGCTTCTTCTTTAAACAACCAATGTTTTCTGATGCTGACATTTTAATAGTATATATTATCGCCTCCCATTCTTTATTTATATCAGTTTCTTCTTCGTTTGCCACATTGTCATCTAAAGATTCCAGTACTTCAAATCTATTACCAATTTCGATTTGGTATTGTTGCCACATTTCAGCATTTTTCAAGTTTTTGAATTCAAATTTTACAGAATCATATTTAGCGTTTGTTCCTCTCATAAGCGATAGCCGTTGTCTGATTATCACTCTGACCAGATGATGATCCGAATTGCAGTCTGTCCCTCTAACTGATATAACATCGATGATGCTACTGTGCCAGCGTATATCCACTAATACATGATCTATCTGGTTCCGAGTTTCTAAATCTGGGGACGTCCAGGTGTATTTATGAATATCCTTATGCTGAAATGTTGTGCTCTTAACAATGAGATTCATTGATGTGGCAAATGCGATTAATCTAACCCGTTGTCGTTACTATCTTCATGAAGACTGAATTTGCCTATTGTTGGTTTGAATACATCTTCCCGCCCCACTTTTGCATTAAAATCTCTTAAGAAAATTTTCATATGATATCGTGAAAAGCTATCAATAAGCATTATAATTCTTCATAGAACTCATCCTTGTTCTTGTCATCTTTATCTTCTGTGGGGGCATGTACATTTACAGTTATAAAATAATGTTGTTTGCCCTTTAGAATTATGTATGATACCCTATCACTAACAAACTTAATATCTCGGATAGCGGTAGGATCCTCCTTCTGACTAGAGAACCCGTTCCAAATGCAGGTTTTTCTGCACCCCCGTAGTATAATGCAAAGCTTCCTGATTCCTGACTACCTTCTCCTGGCCACCTAACTTCCTGTAAAGCGACTATATCCAAGGGCGATTTATCTAATTCCCGCGTTAATATCTCTATTGCCCCGCTGTTGTATAAAGTCCTAACATTCCATGTTCCTAGGAACATGTCCCTGCGTTTGAGGCTTTGGCATGGGTTCCCTGAAGTAGTCCTCTCCCGGAGAACCAAATGGGGGACTATTTGACCTCCGGAAAATTTTACCCCAGTTGAACCCATGTCCACATTTCTTGACGGTTCTATTTTTACGGTGAAAGATCGTCACTCTTTCGACCAAGGTACTTTTTTTCGTCTGGCTTATCACCTTCGACCAGTCCGGCATGGGTAACCCTATCGGCAGCAATGCTACCGTTGGCATAGCTCTCAGGATCGTTTAAGCACACAAGCCACTCCACCACGACAAGGTAAAGTTACCATGGAGGGGATAACAATAATAACACTTTATCATATTATATTAATGTAAAACAGTGTTCTTAAATATATCATTAGGTTAATATTAAAACATGCCTAATCAAGAAAACAAAAATATTTTTCGCCGTTCCGCATGTTTTATGGTTCATTTCGTATTTCCTATAGTTTCAACGTTTCTATATTAATTCTATTATAGTTTTGAAAATCATCCGTTGGGCATGTTCTTTATTTCTGGTACTATGTACCACGTGCACTATGTACGACATGATCTGTGGAACATATTTGTGTTGGTTTAATGTGTTTGTTTTTGTTTCTATGGTAACGCGATGAGTAACAACTAATAGAATTTATTTTTCCGCCTTCAAATTTGTTACGCTTGAATATGTGGTATGAAAAATATAAGATTCAAAATAATTTTCGCTGTAAACGACCAGTTTGTTTATGTCGGTCATATATGATGTGGTGAAACGCTAACACGCTTAGTTATTTTGCACCCGGTTATATAATTCTTCTTAAGGTAAAAATTTTACCTATGTTGGTGAAACCGGCCCTAAGTGAAGTAGTAATTTCTGCACAAGTAAAGTGATCCCTTTCATTCACTTACTCGAAAAATGCGGCACCCAGGAGGAGGACACTGTATAGCTGCAAAAATAAAAACAAAACGTTCACTAGCAAAATATTTAATAACAGAAGCAGGATTGTTTGTGAACACTTATGGTCACTATAATAATTTAAATGCCCCCATAGCTCGTAAGTTCAGTGATTACTTCTTTATTTTAGGAAGAAGCGATGAAAATTTCTTATCTACAGGGTTCGAAGCAAATTTGCGTGGAAACAGACAACAGGTTGTTTATGAATTATTTTATTTTATTTGCACAAAAATTACACACTTTACCTCCAATGAAGATGAACTATCGCGGACCGTTCGCGATTACAAATAGACGAGGACTTATAATTATAATATTCTTAATAGAAATTACTATTTAAAAATTTTAAAGAATATTTCTAAGATCTGTAAATGCTAACTTTAGGATGTTGTTCCCTAGTGACTAATCATATCTCCACGAAATATAAAATGTAAGAGCTTTTAGTGTATTCTCATGTATTTGGTTTCAAAGTCCGGACTTTTGATTACCTTGAATGGTAATATGTTTTAACTCTAATTCTGATTGTCTAGAATTTTTATTTCGCACCTTCTAGAGGCGTTATTTGTCAGTAGACGCAAGGTAAGCATTGCTTACCCAGGGCGAAAAAATTAAAATAATGAGAAACATTATAGAAATAATCAATATTGATTAACATAAAATTTCAATGCAATTTAAAAATAATATTAGTGACCTGGTCATTATTTGCGTAGTCGAAATTGTTCCATCTAGCTCCCCAGCTATAAACCACTCTTGCTGTCTACACGATAAGCCAGAAGTTGCTCGTATGTGATCGTGTGTCGTCGTAAGTTTTCGTTGAGTTATCTGTGGTCCTGCAGTTTCAAATGTGCGGGACTTGACTAGTAGTGGAAACTTATTTTAAATCATAATTATTGAACTTTTAATTAAGTTGTGGTGCAATTCTCAATAGTAATTGTCTTGTGTTATATTGAAGTGTTAGTATGTTAAGATAATATTATTATGGTAAAATATGTTAATATCATTTTAATAATGGAATATACATATGCGTTATGGCTGGAAGGTAAGCACTTCAGCTTCATGCGTACAGCAGTGTTGAAAATGTGGAAGCTCACAATCAGTCGGCGCAAGATAGTGGACAAAGCGCATGTGACTGTGTAATATGTGCTATCCTAAAAGAAACTTTGCCTGCAGCGCGTTCGAAGATGAGGAAGGAGTAAACAAAGTGGTAGACTTACTCCTGAATTAAATATCACAACTAAGGTGTAAGGCGTTTCAAGTCGCAAATTTACAATAGCAACGAGTGATTAAAATGGTGTCCTTGTGCACAAAAACTGTATTGTTGGACAGGTTTTCTGTTTAACAACGAAAGATCTCGATGGAACAGTGTGGGTTATTGCGACATGGGAAAAATACATAAAGCCATTAAAGAACATAGTCTATCTAAAAATCATTTGATCTCCATTATAAACGAAAAATCTTCGAAAATTGAACATATGTTGGACAATCAGAAAAAAATCGGGATTTGCAACTCAATCTTGTAAGAACAATATTCATAGCAAAACGCTTCATCGATGTAATTTTTTTGTTTGTGTGTTTTTTTTTTGTCAGAGTAGAGATATGACGCGACTCTATCAATAAATACAATTACGTTGAACTCGTGAAATTACTCGGTGACGAGAAACTAAAGCAACATTTAGAAATTTCTACGACATTTACAGGAACGTCAAATTTAATCCAGAATGATCTAATCCGTCCATACCAAACGTATTAATGGACAGATCAAAGAGGGAGATAAATGAATCAAATTTTATTTGCATTATTCTAGATGAGGCAACAGACATAAGTAATTTCTCTCAACTGTCTCCTGTGTTTCGGTACATCATCCATGGTGGCCAAGTACATGAAAGATTTTTAGGATCCATTAACGTTTCTGATAATAGAACGGTCGAGGCGTTATACAAGATAGTGTTTCAACTGATTCATGATTTCGGATGTGAGAAGGAACTTATTGCACAAAGTTATGATGGAGCATCTGTCATGGCAAGTCAGTTGAATGGACTGTAATCGAAAGTGAAAAACACTTTTCCAAATGCAATTTTTGTTCATTTAGTATTATTCTACTCCGTGACCATCATTAAAGAATACATTTTATTCCTTACTTTGAATGGACTAGCTGCATTCTTTTCAAAATCAACCAAATGAACAGGGCTTTTGATGAAGAAATAAAGAAACGGTTGGCAAAAGAGTCTTCGACGCGGTAAAATTACAGTTCTAGTTTAGTTGGAATAGTACATGAGTATTGGGATGTTCTAATTTCTGTCTTTGGAAAAATTACTAATCCAGACGAGAATATTGGGATCAGGAAACCTGTATTGCTGCACATGGAGTTTTAATCACACTGGAAGATTTGATTTCAATTTTATATTGAATACGTTTGTTAATATATTCCTTGTAACTGACAGTTTATTTGATATACTGCAAGCAAAATTTCACGATATTGATTACTGAATAAATAGATTAAAAGAATAAAAAATCCCAGAAAACAAATGGGAAGAATTTGAACAAAAAAAAACGAACTTGAGGTGAAACTTTGACACCAAAACAAAATACAGACAAATGTACGTACAAATGTTTGGCACTATACTGTGTCAAATAAATTATAGATTCAGTAATTTAGACTGATCATTATTTTTAGAACATTTGAATGTGAAAAATTTCGACAAGTAAATTTTATGTTTTTCGATAATTCCATTTTATTCACTAATTATTAGACGGAATTAAATTGAAAAGGGAGTAAGTGTCAAAATCCAAAAGAAACTCATTTCCTCTCCATGACTTTCAAAATGGAAAATACGATATTTCAGTAAAAAAAGTTTCTCTGATTTACTCCCAAATTGCTTACCCTAAACAAATGTCCAATACACGCCACTGTTATTTGTATATAACCCACTGTTATTCGTATATAAGTTGACTCCCTCTGTATAGGTTTCTACGGGAAAGGAAGAGCGTCTCTAATATTGCTTTGGTTTCTCCAAAGTTGTAAATATAGGTGAAGTGATATTTCCCCGACCCCTCTGTACGTGATGTTTTAAAAGAAATCTGGTTTAGGGATTTTTACTCTAGCTGGCTGCTACATAAAGGGTTGTTTTCTGCTGGTTGAAACTAATGGGTGCTATATTACCACAATCTCTACTTATTTAATTTATTTTAAATTCAAATTTATTCTGATTTATCTAATTTCACATTACTCTTAACTATCCAAACATTTTGTTTATTCGTCCTATCCTTTTAATTGTGGCCATATAGTTCTGTTACACGGTTTTTCTATTTTCATGTACCCAGTAACAGGATTCAAAATTATTGGAATAATTAAAAGTCTAAACTATGTTAAAACACGCGACTTAACCGGTATAGCTACAAACACTTTGAAAATGTTGCGCAATATATAACTAAATCACTATCCCACATAATTAACGTATGCTTTACACAAGGTATATTCCCTTCAAGCCTGAAAACAGCAATATATAAATCTGGGGGCAGAAAAAACTTCCACATTTACAGACATATTTCACTACTCCCAAGTCTATCGATAATGTTTTTTTAAAAAATGAATGGAAATGAAAGTAATGACATTTTAGAAAAAAAATAAATTACTGAGTGATAATAGATAACGAATTCGGACTCCGCAGTAATCTAAGTTCAGAGGATGCATTACGAAAATAACCACAAAGATAATTATTGATTTAGAAGCTGACAATAAATGTATGAGTATATTTTTAGGCATGTAGGACACGTCAAACTTCCGATTAAGCTAGATGAAATAGGAATTATGGGCAATTTATTCAAATCACACTTAAGTGTAAGATGAAATATTACTCAAATGAATAACACATATAGTGAAAACCCATCAGTCCCCAGCGTTACATAAATGTAACACCTACATCTTTAAACAATAAATAATACTTCAAACTCAATGGTGGCAGTGTAATGTTTATACAAATTGAACATTGTTGGGATCCAGGAAGTGTTATCTTTCAGTCTGGCGTTTGTTTTTCATTGTACCAGTTCATAGTGTGAAATAGTGGATGCATATCTATGACTAATTTTCAGATTGCATAATTTATACTACACCATAGAAGGAGAATAAGTATAAATTAACTAATATACTAAATAATAAAGTTTATTATATACAAAAGTATTGAAAATTGAATAATATTTACGTTTCTGGTACATTTAGTTGTTATGAATACTTAGAATTAGCTCAGGGTGGTGTTGAAGTTTGCTGTAACATAAATCTTACCCTGGGCAGTAATGTAAGGAGATTTCTATTCAAGTGCCAGTTTATGTTCCCCAGTATAATTTATAATTTTTTTTTTTTAATAATTTTGTGGCAGTAGAATTTAGGATGTTCATTTATTTTTTTAGGATGTTCATTTATTTTTAAATAACTTGCTAACATCCTAGCACCAAGATTTACAGTCTAGGAAGCTCTAAATACTTTATTTGGTGGGAAAAAATGAAGACATATAACATAAGATATTTTTATTACCCTTGCTGATTCTAATGTCATGACCGATGAAGATTGAAGAGATGAAGATGTAATAGAGACTCCTAATAATGTCAGTGGAAAACAACTCCTTACTAAGGCTGAATTACGAACTGCTGATGGAAGAGAAATGCAACCTGAACCAGCTCAAAAGGAAGCAACCTCCCTGCCAGGTGCACCGGAAACACGAGTTCCTTCCGGTATCCTAAACACAGTACACAAAAAATGTACATTGGATGGACGGTGATTTTCAAAATATCAATAGAAATTTTGATGCTAGTAATTTACCTTCACAAGAAGAAAAAATCGAACTGAAGCTTTAGAATTATCCTCACTGACGAACTTACTGACTTCATAGTAGAACAATCTAATGGATATGCATTGCATAATAATTGTCCCTACACTTTCATATCGTCTTCTTCTTTAGCAGGCAACTACAACCTCATTGAACTTTTGGCCTCCTCAACAATTTTTCTCCACCTGGATCTATTCTGCATACAGACTGGCCAATTTCCAAATTTTCATTTCTAATATATATTTTATAAAATCATCCTGCCATCTGTTTTTTGGGCGTCCAGCTGTTCTGGTGCATATTGGTTTTCATTTGTATATTCTTCTTACAAGCTTGTCTTCTTGCATTCTATTTATATGTCCAAACCGGCGCAGTCTTTGAGCTTTAATGTGGTTTATTACATTTTTATTTCGTATTAAATTATTTAATTCAGAGTTCATTCGTATAAGCCATGTGCCATCACTTTATCTAATTTGTCCAAAAATTCTCCGTAAGATCTTCCTTTCAAAGATTAATAGTTTTCGTTTATCAGACTCCTTCAGTACCCATGTTTCACAGCTGGAGTTAGATGTTTTATACCTATTTTCATTCTTATAGGGTACAATCAGTTACATCCTAAGAGAATGTATTAGGAGAACAATGATGGCACTGATAATAAACTACTGATCAATGCAATGACAAGGAATATGTTTGAACAGATCTTGAGATTCTTACATTTTTCTAACAATGATGACTTAACCCGATAACAAAGACAACTTGTAGAAAATTAGACCGCTTATAAATCGACTCAAGTGTAAGTTTGGTCCTTTCTTTGTACCTGAAAAAGAAAGTATGATGAGAGCATAATCAAATATTTTGGAAGATATGGCTTGAATAAGTTTATAAGAGTAAAACCCATCCAATTCGGATATAAAGTCTGATCTTTGAACACCCCTAAAGGGTATATTGTTAACTTTGACATACATCAAGGTAAGTCAGTTACCTAGACCATTGATGTAGAGAAGAATTTTGGTAAAGCAATGTCCTAAATGTGACGTGGGATTTTGTATTGTTTGCTCAAACCCGATAAATGACTGAAATAAATTATTTCCTGATGTTAATTTATGTGAATGATAAGTTACTCGATGTGTTTAATGTTATTAGTTTTTGTTCCCATATGTGCCTAGCGTTACGTATATGCCACGGTCATTTAAGACAACCAATAAACCCAACATTATTTAATATTACTTTTTTGGCTACTTTGTGGATAAAGTAATACATAAATCAAGGAAAGACCAAAAAAATTAATTCGGGCACTAATGGGACCCAATATTGAATTGAGTTACAGTAAGGCACTGTCTAGGGTACGTCTTATTCTTATATATGTAAATTACCCCTTAAAATTAATCTAAATCAATATAGTATAACTATCTACTCCATCCAGTCAACACAACTGTCATATTTAACAGTATGACGTGGATAGATTACTTACAACAACGCAAATTTAGGTATAAACATAATTTAAAAAAATAGCTAGAAGACAATAAAATATTTGATTTACTCAAATATCTTGAAAACAATTTTTTTTCACCTTAACTATTCCAGGCTTAAAACTTCATAACATGTGTAATTTTAGGATAATACACAAAAAAATTATGATTTAGCTGAAAATAAGTGTAATTTTCCTTTTATTAAAGAAAGCACGCCAAAAAAAAACTATTTACCTAACAAATTGCTTTAAAAAAATTATAAATTCATAAATTTACGATCAGTTTTTCCAACCCAGGTATTGCGAGTGATGTATTTAGCTGTGATTCAGTCAATAATTCTTTACGGTAATATACACTGCTCAAAAAAAATAGGGGATATTGTAGAATAACCTATTAAGTCTATGTTTTTTGGAATAGTATTAGATGCAATCACTTTCTATTACTCCAAGATAATGTAAATAAGAGTTTGAAGTTGTTATGTAACCTCGGTACCACACCGGAGGGCAGTGTCTGTACTGTTGATGTGAAAGGGTGGTGTGGGGGTGAATGTTTTGTTGCTGTTTTTAAATCCAGTCCAGTTTTCAGTTAGTGAATGACTTGCCTTAGGGACAGTGATGCCTCGACAACGTGATTTACCTGAACCAATGACTTAGAGGGTCATAGGACGGATGGAAGCTGGACAGACACAACAAGAGGTGGCACAAGCCATTGGGGTGTCTCAAAGCGTGATTTCCAGACTTTGGAATCATTTTCAAAGAACATACTATTCACAGAAGAGCCGGACAAGGTCGACCAAGGGCAACAACAGCAAGGGATGACCGTTACCTCTTGTTAAGAGCCCGTCGGAATAGACAGCAGAATGCAACTCAACTGCGAAATACACTTCAAACAGCAACAGGACGCAGGGTGTCAACTCAAACTGTCCCTAATCGACTGCATGGAAATGGTCTATATGCCCGTAGGCCCATGGTGTGTACCAGGTTAACTCCATAACGCCGTAGAGATCGCAGAAACTAGGCGGAGGAACATCGTGGGTGGAGGCATGCTGAATGGAGATCAGTTCTTTTTTCTGATGAGTCGCGATTCAACGTGGAATGTGATAGTCGGCGTGTATTCATCTGGAGAGAAAAAGGGACACGAAACAATCCAGCTTTTGTACGTGAAAGATCCCCATATGGTGGATTGATGGTGTGGACAGGAGTCAGTAGTGGTGGACGTACGGACCTCTACGTCATCCAAGGTGGTACTTTGACTGCGGTAAGGTATAGAGATGAGATTCTCCGACCTTTTGTCGTGCCTTATGTTGGTGCCATAGATGATTCTTTTCATTTTATGGACGATAATGCACGACGCCACAGAGCTGGCTTGGTGGACGACATGCTGGAAGTGGAGGGTATCGAGCGTATGCAATGGCCAGCTTCCTCCCCGGACTTAAATCCGATTGAGTATGTGTGGGATGCATTAGGCAGGCGCATTGCAGGCAGACCAGCATCTCCCACAACTATTCCAGAGCTGCACATTGCTCTTATGGAAGAGTGGCCACGTATCCCCCAAGAACTCATTGCTAACCTCATTGCATCAATGCCACACAGGTGTGAGGCAGTGCTGGCCGTTCGAGGAGACCATACACCATACTAAAGAAACATTTTCACCCATGTTAATATTGCTTTGTTTGTTTGCCATATTCCTAATCAGGTTCTCTTTGACATCTGGTGTGGTACAGAGGTTACGTAATGACTTCAAACACTTGTTTACATTCTTTTGGAGTAATTGAAAGTGATTGCATCTAATATTGTTCCTAAAACACAGTCTTAATAGGTTATTCTACAATATCCCCTAATTTTTTTGAGCAGTGTAGGTTTGACCATATATTTAGTTTTTTTTATGGAAGTAAATATCAATAAAACTAAATATATGGTCACACGTAGAAATACATTATGTAATGGAAATGGACAGCTAATGACAAATGAGGGAAATTTTGAGGAAGTGGCTGAATTCAAATATCTAGGAACAATAATCACAAATAGTAATGAGATGCACAAAGAAATTAAACAATGGCTCAATTCTGGAAATGCGTGCTATTACGCATTGCAGAGACTCTTGGTGTCCCAACTCCTTTCAAAAAACGTTAAAATGAAAATATATAAAACTATTATTCTATCAGTTATAATATATGGGTGCGAAACATTGACTGTTACTTTAAGAGAGGAAAGGAGATTACAAGTATTTGAGAATAAAGTACTTAGGAATATTTTTGGACCAAAGAGAGATGAAGAGACAGGTGAATGGAGAAGACTACATAACAATGAACTACATGGGTCTTTAATAATAATAATAATAATAATAATAATAATAATAATAATAATAATAATACTTTATTTATTCTGGCAGAGTTAAGGTCATAAGGCCCTCTCTTCCACTCAACCAGCACAAATACAAATAAATATTCGACAAGTATAGATATACACTGTACTAATTATAAACAGTTAAAGATACAATAAATGTAGCAATGTAAATGTCATGTACAAACAACATTTCATAGGGTAATAACAATAATGATACGATAATAATAATAAAGTAATAATAATAATAATAATAATAATAAATAATAATAATAATAATAATATAAATATGATACATTATACGGGAAACACCAATTAATATATATATCTTACACTGGATAATAATGAAGTCGAGTTTAGAGCAAATATAAATTTAGATTTCTTTTAAAAGATGCCAATGTCCGGCAGCCCCTTATTTCTTGTGGTAGGGAATTCCAGTTGCGAGAAGTGGAAGCCAGATATAATAAGAACAGTTAAGTCTCGTAGACTGCGATGGGCAGGACATGTTGCACATATGGGGAATGAAAGACTTGCATGGAAGGTTCTTGTAGGAAAGCCAGAGGGAAAACGCCCAGTTGGTAGACCAAGAATGGGGTGGGATAATAACATTAACTATGATTTGAGGGAAGTAGATTATACAGGGAATGATTGGAAAGCATTAGCTCAGGATAGGGATGTATGGAGAGCTTATGTCCGCGCGGCCATGAACCTACGGGTTCGATAGTGCCAGTGAGTAAGTAAGTAATAAGTAATATAGGTTTGAGATGGAACTTAAAAAACAAATATATTACCACTTATACGAGTATTATTGCAGATACTATTATTAAGGTTTGTTTAAGAAGGTCCGTGACCTACCCAACAGTACCTGTATATTCACAATTTAATTTTCCTAACTTTGAACAAATTCATAAACATACTTTAGCGAGGGAATATTAAGGGCCAACACGCACGCTCTTATTGAGTAACACTGAGAGTGGAAGTAAACATCGATAAAACTAAATATATGTTCACACATAGAATTACATTATATAATGGAAATAGACAGCTTATGACAAATGAGGGAAATTTTGAAGAGGTGGCTGATTTAGAATACTTAGGAGCGATAATTATAGATATGATACACAAAAAATTAAACATAAGCTCAATTCTGAAAATGCATGCTATTATGCATTACAGGGATTCTTGCCCTACAAACTCCTTTCAAACAACGTTAAATTGAAAATATATAGCTGTTATTCCTCCAGTTATATGGATGTAAATCATGGACTCTTACTTTAAGGGAGGAAATGATATTACGAGTATTTGAGAATAAAGTTTTGAGACATTTTTGGACCAAAGAGAGATGAACAGACAGGTGAATGGAGAAGACACCATGGCAGTTAGTTTCATGGTATTTATAGGAAGCCAGATATAATAAGAACAGTTATGTCTTATAGACTGTGATGGGCAGGACATATGGCACGAAAGGGAAATGAAAGAAATTCATGGATGCTTCTTGTAGGAAAACTAGAGTGAAAACGCCGAGTTGGTAGATCACGAATGAGTTGGATTGACCATGACTGAATGGAAATCGATTATACAAGGGATGATTAGAAATCATTAGCTCAGGATACGGATGTATGGGGAGCTATGTACGCGCGGCCTTGAACCTACGGGTTCGATAGTGCCAGTGAGCTAGTTACTTAGATAGTTAATTAGTTAGTTACTTTACTGATGCATTACACAAAAATAAAAATCGTTAGAAATGTGATCAACATAATCTTAACACTAGATGAATGCATATACAACTTTAATTGGACCCAAACATAACACAACTCAGCCCTTAAGACGATGGTAGTTTTGGTCCAAAGTTATATTAATTCCATTATGGAAATTAAATCAGAAATCAGTAATCAGAATACACATAAACTCAGAACTGAATCTACAAAACACATGTCCAACTAACAGTATACAAATAATTCTTAATTCGCCCATTGTTATGTAAAAAAGTAAACAAAATGATACCTATAAATGTATAATTATTTAGTGTACATTATTGTAGTAGCAGTAAAAAAATTTCTCCCATATTTCGCGCCCAGTATTGTTTAAAATTTACGTTAATTTTCTTTCCTATTTTCGTTTTTAATATATACGACATATAACAAATGTCTTCTTCTTCTTCCTTCCAAGTATTAGGCCAAGGCCTGTTACGATCCTATAGAAAATTTTCCCTCCCCGGGAAACTCTCGTATAAGACTTGAAAGCACAATAATAGTCCCCTCGATTGGTTGCCGGCCAAAGGAAGGCAAGACCAGTGATGGGGCTGCCATCTTACAGCCTCTGGTCAGGCCTTTCTGGAGAAGAAAAGAAAACAAAGGAAAGAAGAAATGGAAGAAAGGAAAGACTCCCTAGCCCTCGGATGCCCTAATAGCTTCGGGGTCGAAAAAAACAAGAGTTAACCAAGAGAGGTTAGATAGTAAAGTTAAAAGAGTGCAAAACACAAGTAAGTGGAAGAAATGTTTTGCTCAGCTTGGGCACCTTGTGGTCGCCATCCACATATCCCCTAGATGAGGACCCCTGAGGGTTATATGTAATATTTTTATTATGTAAATTTCATATTTCAAATTGTATTCTTTGTCTTTGGACTATATTTATTCATACCTAACACGAATGTATGTACTTACACTATGGGTAAATAAATAACTACAATTGATAACAAAATATATGAACGAAAAAAAAAAGTAAGCAACGAATCGAAGGAAGCAAAGCATCGTTTCTTTGATGTTTTCATTGCTTATGTGAAAATCCTTTACATAGATTTTTAAACTTTGTGAAATATTATCTTCTGGAAATATATTTGAATTAAACTTTTGTCGTCTTCAAGTTCATGTATTTTTTGTCATATTGTACAGGGAGGGAGAGAGGCGGGCTTCTTCACCTTGCACTGTGAGTACAAAGTGAAACGCATAAAAAAATTGCTGTGAATTTAATGAAAAGATATGCAAAGTAATAGGCCTAACTGAATTTGATACATCTCTTTAAAATTTATACATATTCGCAACTTATGATAGACACATCCTGGATATTTCAGAATAAGCGTGAGAATCTGCTCTTTTGAACATGTTGTAACCTAGTCGCATCTCATATAGCATGGAAGCAGGAGTTAGTTTAATTGGACGAATTAATGGGGAGGGGGGGCTGTCCGGTAGTGACCAGTACAATCTAGAACAACAGCTGTTTGTTTACATTTGTAATGTGCACAAACAAACATTCACTAATTACGCTAATTTCCAAGGAATTTATTTTTTCATAATTGATATTCTCCAGAAATTCAAAATAGTAAAAATAAGTCTGAGCTGGGTACGTTTACTGACATGTTTTTGAGTACAATTTTCTCCTTTTTTCGCCAAAATTGAAAGAATTTTAGCCCTTCTATATCGTCAAATTTCAAACAATTTTACTCATTCTTACCCGCCATATCACTAGCCTCAATTAATACGGTGAGCACCATAAATGACGTGTTTGGGTGTAGATATTTAAAAAAATACATAAAAACTCTCTCTGTATGAACTATCTTCCTAATAGTTTGCAGTTCAGGCTTTGTAACACCCTGTAGAATTTTGAATTAATGTAACGTAATTTCACATTCATAATTTAGCATCCACATATCAGGTAGCCGTGCTTCCAACTACTATTTTCGATTTTTTATCTGATTCTTGTATGGAGATATATATATATATATACATTCCCAATTGATATAATATTTATTAATAGTAATAGAAGTAATAATTATAGTTGTAGTGATAATGATATTATAATAAAACATTAACTAATTCCGATAAATTCATTTATATTTTTTCGCCTAATGGTTGGACCTTCACTACGAACTAAGCTTTCTCCACTATCTCTGTTACGATTTCTCTTCACGCTCCATTTATCTTCATGTTTTCTACGATTTACATATTCTTCTTCCTAGGGTATTTATTCCTTCAAGTCCAACATTCACCAGGCAGTTTTTTCTTAGCCAGAAGCCCAGATAATTTAATTTCTTCTTCTTTATTATTGTCATTATCCTACTTCATCCATCCAATGTTCTTAGTACAACTTTGATTCTTATTTTGTATGTCAATTTCACACATTATATTATTTTCCAAATCCAAATTAATAGTACTTCCAATCTTCTTTGCTCAACGTACCTTGCGTCCATGTCTCCGGTCAATACAATTCTACACTACAAACAAAGCACTTAATTTAGTCTCTTCTAGGCCTATTATTCTTTTCCTGCTTCATTATGTTACTTACTTACTTACTTACTTACTCACTGGCACTATCGAACCCGTAGGTTCATGGCCGCACGGACATAAGCTCTCCATACATCCCTATACTGAGCTAATGCTTTCCAATCATTCTCTGTATAATCTACTTCCCTCAAATCATAGTTAATATTGTTCTCCCACCTCATTCTTGGTCTACCAACTGGGCGTTTTCCTTCTGGCTTTCCTACAAGAAGTTTCCATGCACGTCTTTCATTCCCCATACGCGCAACATGTCCTGCCCATCGCAGTCTACGGGACTTAACTGTTCTCATTATATCTGGCTTCCTATAAAGACCATGTAGTTCATTGTTATGTAGTCTTCTCCATTCACCTGTCTGTTCATCTCTCTTTGGTCCAAAAATTTTCCTAAGAACTTTATTCTCAAATACTCGTAATCTCCTTTCCTCCCTTAAAGTAAGAGTCCATGTTTCGCACCCATATAATATAACTGGTAGAATAATAGTTATATATATTTTCAGCTTAACGTTATTTGAAAGGAGTTTTTTGAAAGTCTCTGCAATGCATAATAGCATGCATTTCCAGAATTGAGCCTATGTTTAATTTCTTTGTGCATCTCATTCCTATTTGTGATTATTGTTCCTAGGTATTTGAATTCAGCCAATTCCTCAAAATTTCCCACATTATGTTAGAAAGTTCATTTTTATTATTTATAATATTTTTATTACATTCTTCCAAAGAGAATGTAAGCAGGAAAAATGTAAGCTGAATGCTACAAAACCATCATAATTAACAACTAGGTCACAGGCGCTATCGAACTCGGATGTTCATGGCCACACTAACATGATACACCACTATCATCAACTAATGTTTTCCTATAATTCACCTGCCTCAAATCATGGTTATTGTTATTCTCACACGTCATTCTTTATTTATATACTGATGTTTTCCTTTTGGTTTTTTCTACAAGAAGCTTCCATACCACTCTTCCTTTCCCCATTCGCACCACATTCCGTGCACATCTCTATCCACTAGACTTCTGGTTTCTCATAATAATAATAATAATAATAATAATAATAATAATAATAATAATAATAATAATAATAATAATCATAATAATAATAATAATAATAATAATAATGATAATAATAATAATAATAATAATAATAATAATAATGACAATCACTATTATGTTGTATCTTCCATTCATCAGGATCATAATACAACCAAAAATCGAAAATCTGTTGCTATATGAATACATATATAATCTTTGATTTTTTATTAGTTATCGATGGTTTAGGCTTAATTATTCGCGTAACGTTAAGACATTTCTTAAAAACATCAGATTGTTTCATTATTATTGATTATTGTAGTTGGCGTCATTCTAATAATTATTCGCCAGGCTTTGTTTTTGTTTCTGGAAACATTTTCGAATAAAATAAAATTCCCTGGAGGTATTTCTAGCGGTAGGAATGCCACCTTTCAGCCTACTGGATGGCTTGTGGATTACATTTCTTTCCTTTTTATGGCCGGTTTTCCACCAAAAAAACCAACATAGTAGATTTGTTATTTACGAGACGAATAAATAAAACTGAGTGAAAAATAACTAAGCGTGTGTTGCATTTCACCACGCCATATATGACCGAAGTAAACAAACTGGTGGTTTGACGTGAGAAGGGTTTTGAATCTATATTTCTCATACCTCATATTCAAGAGCAACAAATTTGAAGGAGGAAAAGGAATGCTATTGGTTGTTACTTTACCGCGTTACCATAGAAACCAAATTAAATAACAGCACTGTGGTGAAGGACAAGGACAAACACGTCACCACAGTTCACGGTAGTACATAGTGCTGCGTCGTACATAGTCCCAGAAATAAAGAATTTGCCTAACGGAAGATTTTCAAAATTAATGGAAATAATGTAGAACCATTGAAATTATAGAAAATAAGAAAATACCCATAAAACATTCGGAACGGTGAAAATTATATTTTGTTTCTTGATTTTGGCCTACTCCTGTTTTTAGATTAACCCAATGATTGATTTAAAACCCCTATTTCCTATTCATATATGACAAAGTGCTATTATTATCATCATCATTATTGTTGTTGGAATGCTTTAGAATATTTGGGTTATGTAAAAGTTTTCATGGGACAAGCAATTTTAATGGTGTAAGAAGATTAATTATGTTGGTTGGTAGCAGGTATTAGTCTACAGTGTTTAGACAGTATCTAATCGATCTCCTGACAACGTTGCTGCTGTAAACTCTCATTCTTGGAAGAATTATTTAATAACATGCGAAATGATGATAATAATGCAAAGCCATGTTATATATAAGGTGATCTGAGCTATCAAGCAACAAATCTGTTGGTCACTGATGATAGATTCTTAAAAAAATTCAATATTTCTCCCTCACAATACATAGAAATGCTAGATTACAAACCCTTGTGCTTGCACTGGTTGTTATGGTGAAATCATAATGTGGGAAAGTCCTGTCTGCAGATTCACTTGTGATGGAACAGGTCAGTTTAATTTGGTAAACCTTGGAGTAAATCTTGGGAAAGTCAATTTTTTGTGGTTGGTCCTGTGTCCATTTAGCCATTTACAAGAAGCCTGAGAGTGTTCTGGTTTGGTCTTACATATATTTCATTAGTTTCATTGTTGCACGCTTTTGGAACACTCCAACCCGTCTCCTGGATGTCACTAAAAATGGTTTGATTTTATCCAGACCCATATACCTTGTCAACATTCTAGGCATGTATGTCCACTTATTGGGCGAATGTGACCAGAGAACTGACTGGCAAGAACAATTTCTTCTCATGAACAGTGTAGTTGAATTACCCTGAACAGGCTGGAATTTTTATTTGCCCTCTTGCAGAGTCGCAGAATATATTATTTAAAATGCTGGATTTTTTTTTGGGTTAAAAATGGTTGTAATTCACTGAGGCAGAAATGAAGTAACCTCAATGGCTCCTTTCCTGCCATGAGTTTCAGGATAAATATAGAAAATGGCCTTGTTATCAGACAACTTGTGATTGTTGAAAGAAAAGGGACTAAATTGTTGCTTGTAATACACAATGATTGGACAGGGGAGATTTTTCTGAAAATCCATGCAAATTAATTTAGTGCTATTCTTCCTTGTTTCCTTCTGGTCATTATAAATATTCTCAGTACTTGCTATGTGAACCTTATTTTCAGTTTCAAGATACATGACTTTCTTCTCTATCTTCAGCTTCGCCTCTTCATTTAGAGTGGTACTTAACTGGAACATGAGCGACTTCTTGTTAGCAGTAAATTCATCACAGATACTACAGGAATTGTTTCTGTGGTACCCGAAGGTTTCATAAGATATAAAGCTTACAGAATAATTTTCTTTATACTTGTTTTACACTGTTAAAACGCACAGTTCCCCAGGTAAATACAATGTTTGTTTTCTTTATGCTATAATGACTTTCAGGACCCTTAAATGATGTGTGTTTCATAACCAGCTTTGGATAATTTGTTACGCTGGTTGATGTGTTAACCTCACATATCCTTGCCTATCTCTGCATTATTATTCATAGATCTTCGGATATTTTCAATTATCTTTATTGAAATGCCATTTTAAAATCTGAAAAATTTATGATATATGTCTTTATTTCATTTACATCATTTGCATCTGAAATTCTTACCTTGTACTTGAAACTTTTACTACAAAAGAGAGCATCATCTTCATTCCTTTTTGGCCTCCTCTGTATAATATGATGGGATGTATTACACGAAACATATATAAAGTTTGTGCCTCTAACACTGTATACTTTTGAATTTGTTGAACAATTTATTTTGCTGATTTACATCTAAATTTTTGAAACATTTTAACCTACAATTACAGGAGTCTCCAGTTTCATGAGTCTGAGTTCTCAATTTTGTGTTATTATCTTTCATCCTACCAAAACTGTTCCTCTTCTTACTGCTTTCATAATGTATACTGTTCTTGATCACATTCATTTCGAAAGTAATAGATTCCAGTTTTTCACTTTTCTCATACAATATCATTAGTAAAACAACATATTATGTATTACAATGAAAAAATAGTGTACATGTAATTCTCCTCCCAAACTAGACACAATATAAAATAAAAGCGATTCTATTACTCAGTGCATTAGCTCTGCAACAGATACAATAAAATGACTTGCCTCCCTTTTCCCCTGTTTACCACAGTCTTATGATCATCTTTCTCTGTAGGGGGAATTTTCAGTATCAAATATCTCAGTGACTAGCTTTACTTTTGCTCCGTAATTTAGCCCACATAAAATACACTGCTCAAGCTATATGAATATGCCCTTAACTGATTTTATATCACATTTACTGACTTACCTCTCTATTTCCTTGTGGTCATCAATTCCATCACTGCATTTCATCAAGGAAAGGTAGCCTCCAACGGAATATACAGGAAAAATGTTTGAAAATGACTTGAAAAACTACTGGGTTACATGTAGAAGTAATTTGTAAATGTCAATGCATTCAGAAAGGGAATAAAAAATTATTGTCTGTAGTGACCATATTATAAATATTTATTAATTCATGTCAGATTATAATCAATAATGTGACATAGAAATAAAATTGTATCACTATGATCTTCTTCTTCTTCTGCTTCATGAAATTAGGCCTTTTGACCTGTTTTCACATCAAGTGGGATTTAATGAATCCTCCCATCTAGTAAATGGGCGTCCAACATTTCTATGTCCTATTGGTTTGTGCTTTAGTAACAGCTGAGGGATTCTATCTGTAGGCATTCCCTTGACATGTTCATACCAGTTGTTTCTCATGTTGTCAATTCTATTTGTTAAATTGAAAATATTTAAGTCCTTCCTAATATCCTCATTTCTTTTCTTGTCCAAAATTGTCACACCTGCTACTGAACGTAGGAACTTCATTTCTGCAGTTTCTATTTTCCTTCTGTCTGAACGGTTAACCCTTTAGTTGCTGTGAGCTGATTAGATCGGCTCTGATGCTTCTGTCCATTACCTGCCAGACAATATACTTAAACTACTTGCAAAGCAGATCACATCGGCAGATGCAATTTAAATATCTGACACAAGAGATTTTATCAGTGGCATGCAGAGGGTTAAGAGTCCAATTTTCACTTGCATATGTTAAGACAGGCACTGCCATAATTTTGTAAAATTTTAGTTGTGTGCTCCTCAAAGTTTTATTTTTCAGTGTCCGTCTTATAGTGCCACACATTCTGTAAAATCTATTTAATTTAATATTAATATCTTCCTTCTGGCTATTTAAAGTACTCCATTTTTTTAAATATAACATTTATACATCTGAACTTTTATTAGCAATTTTTTTTAACAAGTTAGCACAGTGAATCAATATTACAATTCTGGTAAAAAGCTAATTAGAACAATGAAAATGCATTGTTTTTCTTCCTGATGTACATATTAATGTCTCAGAAGCATTATTTTGAAATTATTTCATATTTTTCAAACTTATACAATAATTTATGTAAATCTATTAATTCTGCTTCAAATAGCTTATTGTTTCTATTAGTTATATCAAATTGCAAAACAATAAGACTGAAGAACATGCTTATAATTTGCTTATTTTTTTAATTCATGCCACATAACATTTTACAGCATCTCAAATGTTCACTTTAACTATTTATATTGAGTGACACAATTAGTTCTAGTAGAATATATAAAATCGTACTGCACATTTTAAAGTTAATGACCATTAATTTGAATAGTTTATATTAGTTGTATGCTATGAGCAACAAGCTAATTAAGAAAACGTATTTAACATATCAATAAATCACATAAAAACATAAAATATTTTAAAATTATTACAGTATCATCACTGATTACAATATTATAGAACACAAATTCAATTAACAATTTACTCTACTGTGGGATTTGATGAGCCTTCACTTAACAATATTGTCATATCGCTTAAAGTTGTATTTTTCTTTCTCAAATAATGCAACTAAATTGAGATTAAGAACATCCTAAAGTACTTGCTCACCTACATTTCTTAAAAAAATATTGTTTAACACATTAGTATTCCCATGATATGAAATTTATTAATTGGTTTTAAATAAATTCATACACCACTTCCTAGAACTGAAGAGTTTCTCAGTAACCTTAGACATTCTAATTTAAGATTCCTCAAACATGTTGTCTGAAAGTGTGTACGAAGAGGGCAGAAATATATTAATATGGACATCTGTATCAACATATAAATCGTCTTGAAATCTATCTCTCCAAACCCAATTATAAAAAATAATTTATACAGAAATTATAACAAACTTGTAAGACCAAGCAATGTTATAACCTAACCAAGCTATGACCTAAATAATAACGTAACATTTTATAAAGGAGAAATATAAGTTAGAGTGAGTTTTTTTTTAGTTTTTGTAGGTTTAAGACTGATGTGTATAAATATTTATAACTGTTAGCTTGTTAATAGTTGCAAATGTTATAAGTTTGCCATATATTGTTCATAATTACTCAGTTATTAATTATATTGCTGCCATTGCTGTTACCAGGCCACCTAGCAACGATGTTACGTCATTTGATATTTGATATGCAAATTACCTTCACATTTAAAGAGAAGTAATATTTCAAGTTTCTTGAATTATTCTGAAACACTATCACAAGATTTGTATTCTTTGTTTGAGTAATTCATTGAACTTCCAGTTTTTGGGGATGTGGCTTCAGGCTGAGAACTTGCAATGGCACAACTGACTCGGTAGACAATCTTAGGACTGTTGATGTGCTGGCTGCTGAATTATCAACAACATTCATCTAATAATTGTCAGTTGCAGAATACTCGAAAGCGAGGAGCAGCTGATTTATTGGACAAACGGCTAGATTTCTGAAGAAAAAAAAGCAATATGTAATATAAACTTATTGTACTGTATAGTTCAACAACTAACATAATGTACACATACAGGGTGATTCAAAAGGCTGCACACACATTTCAGGAGCTTGTAGAGGGCTCCAAATACAACAACTTTGAATTAGTAACTTATGGTCTGGAAAATAAAGCTGGGTCAGTACAAGCTTGGAAAGTGGGAAACTTCAATACTGGTCTAAGCTTACTTTTCTAGAGGCACTGGGTTTGATACACTACTTTATGAATTTAGTTTGTCATACCGTTTAGTGTAGTACAGTAATTGTGTACTCTTCTGTTCAGATCTGATAATCATTCGTGTGCGCTCTGTAGGTTTTTTTTTATTTCAGTACGGTATCTACAGCGTATTGTAGAGGCCCACTACAGCACTGCTTTGATGATATGTTATTTTTGTGAAATGGAATACACATTGTCAGAACTTCTAGACATGTATTACATGTATGGTAAAGCAAATGGTATTGCACGCGAAGCTCAACGCTTCGAACAGACGTCAACCACATCCTCGAACGTTTCAAAACGTTCACCACCAAAACGGGGAGACAGGTTCCTTGCGTTCATGGCATCATGTAGGCCAACCACGTACGATTCGAACAGTCGCTATGGACGAGGAAGTTCTTGCTCACTCGGAAGACCACCTATATGCAATGTGGTGGTAAGCATTTTGAACACCTAGTGTTATAAAACGAAATTGGTAAATAAATGTACATTTGCTTAAGTGTGTGCACAAAATAATTTCTTGTCCATCCAGACATTCCAGGGCTTGTACTGACCCAGGATTACTTTCCAGACCATAAGATACTAATCAAAAGTTGTTTTGTTTCGACCCCTGTATAAACTCCTGAAATTTGTGCGCAACGTTTTGAATCACCCTGTGTAGCAGTGCAAGCGAATTATTCATAACTAGCTCAAGTTATTTGATCAATAATTAAAATTATAGATTGTGCAATAGACATAGTATACTACAGATATACAATACACGAGGATACTGCATGCTTCATAACATTTCATGACTTATAATTTCTTACAATTATGTAACTTCTATGTGCCATAGATCTGCATATGCTGATCAATTTTTACACGCTTTATATTAGCTTGAGCTGTATCTATCTATCTATCTATGTAACGGAATCTTTCAACGCGATTTTCACCCACTTAAAAACATTGGATCGACTTGAAACTTTGTATACTTGTAGAGGACCCGAAACAATACAATAACTTCTTATTTATTTTCTAAAATCCTGGCCATAATCATCAGAAAATCAAAAAAAGTGTTTTTGTATCAATGTAACGGAGTATTTCAAAGCGAATTTCACCCACTTGGAAACATTGGATCGACTTGAAACTTTGTATACGTGTAGAGGACCCGTGACAATACAATAATTTCATATTTTGTTTCTAAAATCCTGGCCAGAATCATCCGAAAATCAAAAAAATGAAAACTGGTATAATAGGTTGCGGACTTGTCGAGTTTTCAGTCAATCGTTGTAAGAGCTCAGTTGGTAGAGCAGTGAACTCTTAGTGGTATGTAATTTCAGTAATCCATACGTCGCTGGTTCAAATCCGGCTGGGAGGTTTTTTTTATAGAAAGTATTACTGTTAGCTCATACTACTATAGTATCGAATTTAAAGATATTTACATTTTTATCTTATTCTGTAAAATATTAAAACTAAAAAATAAATAATAGTTTTAAAAAACTAAAAGAACACGCTTTATTAGAAAACTAAATAATGAAAAATAATTTTAATTTCCAATACGCTTGCTATAAAATAAAGTGGTCAACAAAAAAATCATATCCAACACATATAAACTAAAACTAGAGTTATCAACAAAAACAAAATAATTTTACCATCAAAAGCGTGGGGTGCTTTTTATGATTTTTACATTTTCTTCTTAGAGAGCTTACTTTTACCAGTATCTGTTTATTATCAAATATATTAATTGATATAGAGCACCCCACGCTTTTGATGGTAAGATTGTTTTCTTTTTGTTGATAACTCTAGTTTTAGTTTATATGTGTTGGATATGATTTTTTTGTTGACCACTTTATTTTATCCCAAGCGTATTGGAAATTAATATTATTTTTCATTATTTAGTTTTCTAATTAAGCGTGTTCTTTTAGTTTTTAAAACTATTATTTATTAAATTTAAAATTGACAGATATTCATACTATAACTGATTTTATTATTATTTTTCTGCAATTACTTAATGAATTATTTTTAGTGATACAGGTGTATAGTCTACAAAATTAAGACTCGTCAAAACATAATTATTTAAAGAAAAGTAGTATTACAGAAGTAGAATAATAAAATATAAAATATAATATTATAACAAAATCAAAGAATAGTGAAACTGCTGCATTACATATAATGACTGTTCTGTTCTAAAACATGTTTTGAGAGAAATAATTGATCCTATAATTGATGATAATATATGGTAGGCTGTTATTATTTAACGATTTTAATAAAATCCTCACTGCTCTAACATTCGACAATAGGATAATTTTCTTGGATGTCAGATTTACTACTGAATATCTACATGACATTTAAGATTGACACATTTTTGGAAAATATCTGTAGAAATACTTGTAATTAGGCCTAGGCTCTCATCACTTGTTTTATATAATAGGGCTATACATACTAGATTTTAATTACGGTATTTGCTAACAATTTAACAAAGTAGGTCCACTGCAATTAATAACCCAAAATATTAAGAATATCAAATACAAATCAAACATTTTCTAAAATATATGTCTGTAATTGATAATTAAATATAACATTACTAAATATTCGATAAATAATAAACATAATCTCACATTATTTTGTATAGTTATTAACTTGGTTTCAAATATATATATATATATATACCATACGGTATATATACAAGAGTGAATAAAATTAGCAATTCATTGCGTAAAGTACTGGTATTATACGTGAATAAAGTCATTTTCAATAACGAATTAAACTTACTTTATTTAGGCCTTACTTGTTTTATATAATAGTTCTATACAGACTAGATTTTAATTACTTATTAACAAGTTTAACAAAAATAGGCATACTGCATTTAATAACCCAAAATATTAAGAATATCAAATACGAATCAAACATTTTCTAAAATGTATGTCTGTAATTGGTAATTAAATATAACATTACTAAATATTCGATAAATAATAAACATAATCTCACATTATTTTGTATAGTTATTAACTTGGTTTTAAATATAAATATATATATACAAGAGTGAATAAAATTAGCAATTCATTGCGTAAAGTACTGGTATTATACGTGAATAAAGTAATTTTCAATAACGAATTAAACTTACTTTATTTAGGCCTTACTTGTTTTATATAATAGTTCTATACAGACTAGATTTTAATTACTTATTAACAAGTTTAACAAAAATAGGCATACTGTATTTAATAACACAAAATATTAAGAATATCAAATAAAAACAAATAATTTTTAAACTATATATCTGTAATTAGTAATTAAACATAACGTTCAAGAATACTCTATAAATAATAAACATAACCTCACATTATTTTGTACCGATATATATATATATATATATATATATACATATACATGAGTGAATAAAATTAGTAATTCAATCTGTAAAGTACTGGTACTATACACGAATAAAGTCATTTTTCAACAATGAAATGAACTTACCTCTCTATTGATCAATTGGGGGGGGGGTCCATGTTAGCACTGTTAGTCCGGCTAACACTTTCAAAAGTTAGAATTAAACTCTTTGATATTTAATTAAAACGAAACATAATACTGGAACGAGATGAAACAATGCATTGTTGTAGACAACAGTAACATAATAATGTGTATTGTATGCGTTGCGTATATACTGTAGCATTCCAATACTATACATATGCTTCAACGGGTTTAATCCCCGCACTGTTAGCAGTCCTCCCTAGGCTTACATTGAACGAGATATTGAGAATTGTTTTGCGCAGGCGCATTCAAGCTGATCGGAAGTACATCGTGCTGCTTTTCAAGCCGACTACCAGGCTGCCCAATGCTGCTCTGTAGCTGCCCTGTTAGCACTCTAGAAACGGCTAACAGCGAGGTTTCGGTTGCTCCGAGTAAGTCCTGTGTACACGTAGTGCTTCTGAGCGTATCAAATACAGTAATTAAGTCACTAAATAAAATATTATCATGAGA
This sequence comes from Diploptera punctata, assembly GCA_030220185.1. NCBI lineage: Eukaryota > Metazoa > Arthropoda > Insecta > Blattodea > Blaberidae > Diploptera > Diploptera punctata. The sequence continues at coordinate 51,252 of JASPKZ010003054.1, forward strand.
GAGGAATGTGCTTGAGTTGTTGAAGAATTATTAAGCCATCCCTTTTACTGCAGAAGCTTTATTAAAAAGAAAAAGTTTTAAACCAACTCCTAATTTAAATATCATCGTAAGTCAAACAAAAACAAAAGTACGTCTTTTAATGAGGGACGTGAAGGTTGATATGAACATGACATGGCTGCAGGAAGTCATGCTCCCTTTACTGTTAGCCCTGACTTCTATTTTCGACGGAGAAAAATGTTTGGACGATAAAAGGGGGTTTCTGATGTAAATAGTTTTCATGTGCTGAAAAAGACATGAACTATCTGAAGTTCATGTTAACTGTGAAAGCGCTACATAAGCTTGGCCACTAGAATTGAAGAGTCCCGAAGCCGGACCATCAAAATTAATAAGGATAAGCATAACGAAAACGCTACACCAAACAAGTACATTGTTAGCTGTCTAATAGATGCTGTGTGTTTCTTAGCCGAACAAGAGCTGCTATTTAGGGGCCATGTAGAAAACTCCGAATCTAACAAAAGAGGTAGGGCCTAATTATATTGAATTGTTGCACTATATATGAGAAATTAAGAAACGATTTGGAAATATCTACTGTGTTCTTTGGCACATCACATGATGTTCAAAACAACTTAATATGTACTATATCCGCTACTTTATTCAATAAAATAAAACAAGAGATCTCACCCTTAGTATATTTAATAGAAGACGAGGCTACCGACGTACAGAGCTCACTTATAATCTCTAGAAACCAGCAGGAATTGGAGAGGAATATCTGTGTTTTAAAATCATGCGTTTATATATTTAATTAACTCTTAATATGTCCAATTACCCCCTTCGATTTCCTAACGTCTATACATATAGTAGTTTATTATATTTGATTCTCCTATCATTGCATGTTGTTCTTATTAGAAGTTCATTTACTTATGAGAAACAATATAATAATACAATATTATATCCACATTACTGTAAATAAAACGACGGCTAACACTTGTCGAAATTCCACGCTCGGCCACTCAAATGTACAGTATCAAGTAGACAGGCCTGATATCTTCGAAAGTTTGCGATATTACTGTTGTCGTAACTTTCGAACTATTCACAGCGTTCTTCTACTCAACTAGGATATTCTCTATTAAATTTTCCTTCAAAATAATAATTAAATTCATCTTCACGTTCAAATATTAATATTTTCAGTTTTCCACGTGCCATCTTGAAATATGTATAACTCTCCGTTTTACGATTCTACCAGTCAAATTCTACGGTTACGGTTTTCCAACGAGATTACAACTGGTGACAAGTTACTGTTGTTGGTGAAACGCAAACTATACTACAACTGGAAAACGCACCGTTTAATTCTGCAGTAACACAGTTATCTAGTGAAACTGGCGGCCCTTAATGTGACAATTATACCGCTGTGACTCGGATCACATAGTTTCGTCTGTATTAGAACAGATTGCACCAAGTGTTTTACAGTAATTTAGCCTTCCCACGTTTTTACTATTTTTACACTATGAGAAAGCCTACGAAAATGTGCGTATTTTAAAACTATTATGGGATATATCAACAGATGAGGGAACCACAAAGTATTGGCTCGAAGTTATTGAAGGTTTTTAAATGGTGGTGGCGCCACCCTTAACTAACTGAGTGTTCACTAGACTATTCTCAACATTTTCTATAAAATTACTTAAATACAATACATAGGGCGGTAGCATTTGATACTCTTATTCGAAATGCGATCCTGGGTTCAAAATTGAATGCCGACCAATATGACAAAGATTTTCTTCCTAGTTTTCCTCAAGTTTGAAAGCAAATTCTGGATTGCAATTGGAGTACTATGCCCCCATTTCATCACATTCAACACTCTATCATTAAAAAGCAAATAATAAACAAATAGACGCTATGTGACTGTATTTTTAAATTGTCTATAAGTAAGAAAATTAAGAGGCATAAGCAATTCGAAGATCCACCAAATAAATATATTCACATAATTTACCAAGTCAAGTGCATTAGAGGTAGAAATGGCGATTGAAAAATTGAAGATGTATAAAGCATCAGGTTCAGATGAGATCCCAGCGGAACTGATAAAATCAGGGGGAGAAAAATTGATGGACAAGATACGCTGGTTGCTTAGTATGATTTGGGAAAAAGAAGCTCTTCCAGATGAATGGAAGGAATCAATTATCATACCAATTTATAAGAAAGGAGATAAAACTGATTGCAACAACTACAGGGGCATCTCATTACTTTCAACTTCGTACAAAATTCTAACAAATATATTAGTAAGCAGACTTACTCCCTATATTGATGACATTCTAGGAGATCATCAATGTGCATTTAGAAGAAACAGAACTACAACAGATCAGATTTTCAGTTTAAGACAGATTTTAGAGAAGAAATGGGAATATAATGGTACTGTACATCAAGTATATGTAGACTTCAAAAAAGCATATGATTCAATTAAGAGGGAGAAGTTATATAGTATCCTGCTGGAGTTCGGAATTCCTAAAAAGTTAGTTAGACTTATACTAATGTGTCTAAATGGCTCAAAGAGTAGGGTGCGTGTAGGCAAACAGTTTTCAGACACTTTTGAAATCCAGAATGGGTTGAAGCAAGGAGATGCACTATCTCCTCTACTATTTAATTTTGTACTAGAGCATGCCATTAAATCTTTAGAGAATGAGGAAGGCTTACAACTCAATGGTATTAATAAGCTGTTAGTTTATGCTGATGATGTAGTACTACCGGCCGATAGCGAGGAGATACTAAAGGCCAACACGCAACACACTATTGAGTAACACTAAGAAATTAGGACTGGAAATAAATATCAGTAAAACTAAATATATGGTCACACGTAGAAATTCAGTATATAATGGAAATGGACAGCTAATGACAAATGAGGGAAATTTTGAGGAAGTGGCTGAATTCAAATACCTAGGAACAATAATCACAAATAGGAATGAGATGCAAAAAGAAATTAAACATAGGCTCAATTCTGGAAAATGCATGCTATTATGCATTGCAGAGACTTTTGATGTCCCAACTCCTTTCAAAAAACGTTAAGCTGAAAATATATAAAACTATTATTCTACCAGTTATATTATATGGATGCGAAACCTGGACTCTTACTTTAAGGGAGGAAAGCAGATTACGAGTATTTGAGAATAAAGTTCTTAGGAAAATTTTTGGACCAAAGAGAGATGAACAGACAGGTGAATGGAGAAGACTACATAACAATGAACTACATGGTCTTTATAGGAAGCCAGATATAATAAGAACAGTTAAGTCTCGTAGACTGCGATGGGCAGGACATGTTGCGCGTATGGGGAATGAAAGGCGTGCATGGAAGCTTCTTGTAGGAAAGCCAGAGGGAAAACGCCCAGTTGGTAGACTAAGAATGAGGTGGGAGAACAACATTAACAATGATTTGAGGGAAGTAGATTATACAGGGAATGATTGGAAAGCATTAGCTCAGGATAGGGATGTATGGAGAGCTTATGTCCGCGCGGCCATGAACCCTCGGGTTCGATAGTGCCAGTGAGTTAGTTAGTTAGTTAATTTACCAAGTAATAATATCCAGAGCACGAGACATTCGGATTGACTCGTTAATTTTCGCCAGAATTCGCGTTTCGCTGATTGTTCCATCAGAGACGGTAGACATGAAAATAAGTTGTTTCCCCTCGCCGCGCCTCTACAAATTTTTGAAGCCAGCAAACTGGTTTAGCGGGTTTATAAAGAGAAAATGCACTTCTTATCCTTACTAAAAGATCTTTTTACGTAAAATACGACACAGCAACATCTGAAAGCTTCCCTATTAAAGCAGGCTACCCCAAGGCTCTGTATTAGCACCAATTTTGTACAATATATACACAGCAGACATTCCAACGCAGAACAACACACAATATGCAGACGACACAGCCATATACAGCACAGATGAAGACATAAACATAACAACAAGAAGCATTCAAAGACACATAAACAAACTAACAACATGGTTCTCCAAATGGAGAATCAAAGTTAACACAGAAAAGACAGAAGCAACCAATTTCACAAAAAGAAGACCAAGAAACGTACCACACATAACACTAAATAACAGACAAATAGAATACAAGGAACACATTAAATATCTTGGCACAATAATGGACAAACAACTCACATTCAAACAACACATTGATTACACTAGAATAAAAGCAACAATCAGACTCAGACAGCTATATCTAGTACTCATTTCAGAACAACTCACAAATGAACAGAAAATAATAATATACAAAGTACTCATACTCCCTTTACTGACATATGCATGTCCTAGCTGAGGACATGCAGCACAACTACACATAAATAGACTACAGATTGTGCAAAACAGAGCCGCAAGGATGATACTAAAAGCAAACAGACGCACCAGAATCACACGATTACACCAGGAACTTCAAGTCACAAACCTAAAAGAAACTATCATCACAACAGCAAGAAAACTCAGAGAACAAATAAACACTCACACAAACCCACAAATTAGAGCCATTGGTCCACGACCTGACACATTAAAATTAGCAGTTAAAGCACAAACTTCAAAATAAAAATATTCAAACATTATAAAAAAAAAGAAACAAGTTACCAAGAACGATAATATTCAACAACAAACAATCATTCAAAAACTAACAATTCAGGTAAAAATTCCTCGTCAAATAATATTCCAAATTCTAAATTAACCTAACAAAATTAAAAAGTTGAATCGGGAGACCTTTTCAACACTCAAAACATTGAACACACTTTAATTACACAAATAAAAAAAAAAGAAAGGGTCAAAGCGCACTCAAGCGCTGGCACCATTTAATAAACAATAATAGAGACTGAAGTGCACTTCTAATCTTCTGTAATATGCTTCTGCGGCAGATATAAATTGCTAATTCAAACTATCTGGGCATTTACGAAACTTGCGAAATAAAGTACAAATACAGTGTTTTTGATTACAACTCTTAACCATTTTAAATTAAATAATTTTTTCTCGGTGGATCAGTGAACCATTGATCATATAGGACGCGCCGCCCCTGTCTTTAGACTTGCATTAATTCGAAAATAGAAATTAAAATATGTATTAATGAATTTCTTAGACAAGGCAGATGTGCTCTCCAGTTTTTCCTAATACCTATATTAACAAAATTATAAAATATAAGAAAACACTTCAGTGTTGAATAACAATTTCAAACAACAGAACTCTCTTTAGTGATATAGTATGCTGGTGATTTATTTATCTTAACCTCGCCAGAACATGCCTTTCTACAGAAAGGATCCTTTCAATTAAACAGTATCGCTAAGAATATAAAATTAAAATTTTGATAGGTGATAATGATTATAAGATTAGAAGGAAACAAATATTGAAGAAGTTGTTAAATTTACTTATTTAGGTAATTTAATTTCTGATATAAATGATGACAAAAAAAAACAAATTACACAACTTACTCTTACTTACTTACTCACTGGCACTATCGAACCCGTAGGTTCATGGCCGCGCGGACATAAGCTCTCCATACATCCCTATCCTGAGCCAATGCTTTCCAATCATTCCCTGTATAATCTACTTCCCTCAAATCATAGTTAATGTTGTTCTCCCACCTCATTCTTGGTCTACCAACTGGGCGTTTTCCCTCTGGCTTTCCTACAAGAAGCTTCCATGCACGTCTTTCATTCCCCATACGTGCAACATGTCCTGCCCATCGCAGTCTACGAGACTTAACTGTTCTAATTATATCTGGCTTCCTATAAAGACCATGTAGTTCATTGTTATGTAGTCTTCTCCATTCACCTGTCTGTTCATCTCTCTTTGGTCCAAAAATTTTCCTAAGAACTTTATTCTCAAATACTCGTAATCTCCTTTCCTCCCTTAAAGTAAGAGTCCATGTTTCGCACCCGTATAATATAACTGGTAGAATAATAGTTATATATATTTTCAGCTTAACGTTTTTTGAAAGGAGTTGGGACATCAAAAGTCTCTGCAATGCATAATAGCATGCATTTCCAGAATTGAGCCTATGTTTAATTTCTTTGTGCGTCTCATTCCTATTTGTGATTATTGTTCCTAGGTATTTGAATTCAGCCACTTCCTCAAAATTTCCCACATTTGTCATTAAACAAAATACACAAATATAACAAAATTAATGTAGTTAATAAACGTCAGTTCGTAAAAATAAAAGCCAATAAATATAAAATCACGATTACATATTTGTTATAAATGTGGGTCTCTTCTTCTTCGGAGGGCTTTACTGATTTGGTTAGCTTGTCATATCCTTTATTATAGTTATTACTAGTTAATACCCGGCGTGCGCTGCTACTCCTAAATAAATGTTAATGTGTTTTTACCACCAGCCGTGCGCTGTTACACTCTACTTTTTTGTAGAGTTTTTTTATGTTCAATTCTGTGTACATCAATTTGTGTATTTGTTATGGTTTAGGCAGCGCAAGCCATTTATGCGTCAAAATAGGGACTTTATTTCACGTTTTTCACTACATATGGTGATTTTTAGGGGTGAAGTGTTTGAGTATTACAACTCTCTTTATAGCCTATGTTCATTCCCGGAATCTCCTGAACATTTTTCATAAAGCCCCATCTCAATCGGATGACCGGTATGGCAGAGCACGCTTGCCCGGGAATTAACGTATCCCGATCTTCTTGGTATAAAAGAACTCAAAGTGCGATAGGTCTATAAGGCTTTTGGCTGACCAGCCGGCTGTTGGCCTCACATCCACATGCGTTATTCACATAGGTAGACGATCATGTAGCCAGTGTAGGGTGACATGTGGTCAGCATGTCTTATCCTCCAGCCGTTATAGCTGGTATTCTTAACCAGGAGTCGCTACTTATTGTAGCTACCCAAATGCCTCACGATGCTGGGTGGGCATCGCACAGTGGGCCAGATACGAAATCTAGCTGGAAAAAAAAGTATTTTACTAACTCCCGCCAATTCATCTTTCTTCACTCTAAAATTATTGCCAGATGACTGTTCTTCACTTATCTGCAAAGGAGGGTAGAATTCTAAAATTTATGTAGACAATATAAACATCGGAAGTTGCCGATAGTTAAGAACTCATCTGGTCCGCATCCCAGTTGTTCCGAGCTGTAGAAATAAATATGTTTTGCATTGTTCAGTGAGTTATTCTTCTTATTCTATGTGGATACTTAACTCAAGGTTTGTAGTTTTCATTGATATCTCTTTTTTGTCCAAAAATTTTCCTAAGTACTTTACTCTCAATTACTCGTAATCTCCTTTCCTCCCTTAAAGCAAGAGTCCATGTTTCGCATCCATATAATATAACTGGTAGAATAACAGTTTTATATATTTTCAGTTTAACGTTTTTAGAAAGAAGTTCAGATATCAAGAGTCCCTGTAATGCATAATGGCATTTCCAGAATTGAGCCAGTGTTTAATATATTTGTGCATCTCATACCAATTTGTGATTATTGTTTCTAGGTATTTAAATTCAGCCACTTCCTCATAATTTCCCCCTTTTTTATTAGCTGTCCATTTCCAGTATATAATGTATTTCTATGTATGACCATATATTTAGTTTTATTGATATTTACTTCCAGTTCCAATTTATTAGTGTTACTCAATAGTGTGCGCGTGTTCACCTTTAGTATCTCTTCGCTATCGAGCAATAGTACTACATAATTAGCATAAACTAACAGTTCATTAATGCAATTGAGTTTTTAGCGCCTTCTTCATCCTCTAAAGATTTAATGGCATGCTCTAGAAGAAAATTAATTAGTGGATGAGATATTGCTTCTCCTTGCTTCAACCCATTGTTGATTTCAAAGGTATTCGAAAACGGGTTGCCTACACGTACCGTACTCTTTGTGCCATTTAAACACTTTCGTATGATTCTAACAAACTTTTTAGGAATTACGAACTCCAGCAGGATACTATACAACTTCTCCTTCTTAATTGAATCTTATGCCTTTTAGAAGTCTACGTAGGCCTATAGTTTATGTACAGTACCATTATATTCCCATTTTTTTTTCTAAAATCTGCCATATACTAAAAATCTGTTCTGTTGTAGACCTGTTTCTTCTAAATCCGCATTGTTAATCTCCTAAAATGTCATCAACATTGGGAGTAAGTCTGCATACTAATATATCCGTTAGAATTTTGACCGAAGTTGAAAGTAATGAGATGCCCATGTGTTTGTTGCAATCAGTTTTATATCCTTTCTTTTAAATTGGTACGATAAACGATTCTTTCCATTCATCTGGAAGAGCTTCTTTTTCCCAAATCATACGAAGCAACCGGGTGCATCTAACCCATCAATTTTTCTCCCCCTGATTTTATCATTTCTGCTCGGTTGTTGTCTGAACCTGATGCTTTATACATCTTCAAATTTTTTATCGCCATTTCAACCTCTAATGCACTTGGTTCTGCGACTAGCATTTCTGCTGTCTGAAAATTATCCTCCTCAATATCCTGTTCTGTATGTACATTTAATAGCTGATTAAAGTAACTTTTCCTTCTATTTAATATACTCCAGGAATCTGCAATCATATCTCCATTTTGATTCCGAATTATGTTTGTTCTTGCCTAAAACCCTTTCTTCTCTATCCTAATGCCCTGATATAATTCTCTAATGTTGCTAATTTTTTGCATTCATTTCACGATCTTCCCTCTCAAATATTCCCTCTTTTTACTCTTTTGTAACCTTGTGGATTCCCGTCTATTACAACCCAATTGCTCTAAATTTAACTCATTTGTCTCGTGTAACCATTTCATTTTTGCTACCTTCTTTTCTATACAATGTCGACACATTCATCATCACCATTTCTTGTTTTGCCTCCTTTTTTAAATGCCTAATACTTTCTGATACTGACAATTTAATAGTATCTCTTATAGCCTTCCATTCTTTTTTTTTTAAATCAGTTTGTTCTTCGTTTGCCACATGTCACCTGAAAGTTACAGTACTACAAATCTATTAGCAATTTTGATTTGGTATTCTTGCCGCATTTCGTTATTTTTCAAGTTTTTAAATTCAAATTTTAAAATATGAAAAAAAATATTAAAAATTGAATTTGAAGCCATTATATATTATGTTGTTTAATTTGTTTTCGGTTTTTTTTAAGCTATGTTCACGTTTTTATTATTTTCAAAGTTGTAGCTAGTTTTGTGGTTTTATTGCCTGAATATGTTAATGTTATCCATGTTTCAATATCAACATGTTCTCTTTCAAGTTGTGTTATATTATATATGCAATTTTGTCTTTCTTTTTACAAGTATATGTATTATTTGTTTATTGAAACCGTTACTTTTTTGCCACGTTTTTAATATATATAGCAATTCTTTGTTATAATTTATTTTGTATAAGGGTAATTTTGACATTATGTTAATTAAATTATTAAATGTGTTGATTTTTTGTTGGTATGGGTGCCGGCAAGCGCACTCGAGTGGGTAACACTAAAAAATTTGGACTGGAACAAATCATCAATAACACTAAATATATTGTCACACATATAATTATTTATATATATATATATATATATATATATATATATATATATATGACTCAGAGATCCGGGTTCGAATCCCGTCCAGACATTTATTTTTTCTTATCATTCCATATATATATATATATATATAGATTATATATCGGAAATGGACAGTAAATGATAAATGAGGGAGATTTTGAATTAGTAGTTGAATTCAAATACTAGGAACAATAATTGCAAACAGGAATGAGGTATAGAAGGGAATTAAACATGTGTTCAATTCTGAAGATGTATGCTATTACGCATTAAAGAGGCATTTGTCATCCCAAATTCTCTCAAAAAAATTAAACTGTAAATATATAATACTTATATTCTTCCAATTATATTATATGGATGCAAAACATAGAGTTTCACTTTAAATGAGGAGAGAAGATTAAGAGTGTTTGAGAATAAACTTCTTAGGGACATGTTTGAGCCAATGAGAGGCAAACAGCCAGTTTAATGGAGAGCCTCCATAAAAATAAGCTGCATGATTTTTGTGGGAAGCCAAATGTAATAAGAACAGTTAAGTCTGGTAGACTACGATGTGTCACGAACGGGGAATGAACGAGGAGCATTGAAACTCCTTGTAGGAAAACCAGAGTGAAAGTGCCCAGTATGAGGTGGGAGCAATGAATTGAGGGACATATATTATACAGGGAATGATTGGAAATTCTTAGCACAGTATAGGAATGCATGAAGAGCTTATGTCCACATGGTCATGAACCTACAAATTCGATGGTGCCAGTGAGTTAGTTATATTAATTTGATCCATTATAATATAGCCCTCGATATATCTAAAAAGTATAATTTCGAATACCTGAACACTTTTCCAATTCCTTTTTTTATTTACTCAAATTTCATATGCTGATAACGAGGTTTGTATATTGTGTACTAAAATATTTGTGTTATTAAGTAGTTACCTCAAGACGGTTCCTCTTTAGAGGAAGTTGTTACCCGAACCTGGTCCATATTTTTGAGAACGATAATTGCATGGTAAATCAGCAAGTTTCGTATTAAAATCACCTTTCATCATGCGCTTTCAATTCAATATATATATATATATATATATATATATATAGCATTTAGAGGAAGATACACAATTAGAGCTCAAACTGTCTTGGAAGGAAAAATAATTGTCTCTACTACTCCGGTACAACATTTCCTATATGTGGAATGAAGGTATTCAAAACAAATACAATAAGTGGTAGAAGTACCAGTCTTGCTTTAAGATTCGGAGTCAAGGAATGAGAAACGGAGAATTGAAGCATCGGAGATTAAATTTTTGTGATCTGTTGAGAGGTAGAGCTTACTGGACAAAAAATTCTAAGATATAAGGAGGGTAATAAACATCTTTAAATTAATAGATATAATAAAACAAGGAATAGTTAATTTCAAACAGCTAATGCAAAGAATTTAAAGGCGACCGCATACTAAAACTGATGACGAATTACAACTAAAAAATTAGCAGACATTTCGATAGGCCGAAAACAAGATGTGCTCAAAACTGTTAAAGAATGAGACGGGAACAAATTTTATGAGGCTTCATCCATGAAGCCGATGATGAGATAAATATATAATCACATGCACTAATGCAATTATGCGAGAGAATGGACTGACTGGACCCGGAAGGAGATAGCCCTATGTAGTTCATTTTAGAATTAGAGGTGGAATTGAAAACTAGCATTCCTTCCCCACATATTCTCCTACCATTACAGTCCTCTTGTGTTATTTGGAGATGGCCCAGTAGTGTGGACGTGAATTGGAAACTCCATATAAGGCATACACTTGCTTGGAAATTCAAAGTTAAATATTGACTTAAATTTTGTCAGTCATATTGTTTCTATAATCGAAGTTATAAAATACATTAAATATAAATAAATGTATACAGCCTAGGATAATTTCATGGCATTCCATATTTTCGTGTTCGTTTTTTTTTGCCACTGAAGTTAAGGGAGGGTCTTACACCCGGGACCGGGTTATTTTCTAGCTAATTAGTTACATATCACTAGCCTTTAGAGATATATAGTTTAGTTCATACGTATATTTTTAATCTGGCTTTATCTAGCCAAAAATTCACGAGTCGCCACTGGCTATACTACATTTCATAATTATAGTGTAAATGTAATACAGGCAAGTTTAAGTACAGAAGTATTATTATTATTATTATTATTATTATTATTATTATTATTATTATTATTATTATTATTATTATCATTGGTGTAATTGCTGTATTATTATCATTAGAGCCCGAATTTTATGTAATTACATATTCTGTAGTTATAAGAAATTTAAAATGTCGACGGATTACACTGAAATTACTCATATTCCAAAGTTTTAAAATACATATTTTTAGCTATAATACACATTTCACATTATAGTACATTATTTTATATAGTTTAATATCATTGAGGAATTATTACGCATTTTCATCAATCACATTCATTTCCTAACATTAAAAGCTAAATTGCACGAGTTTGATGCGGAAAACAGACTCGTTTTAAACGTTTTTCTTCCTTGTTCTCAAAAGCTTTACAATTTGTAAGCGTTAGTTGCATTTAAGTTAACCATAACAACAGTTGCGTCTTCTTTGTCATCAAAGCTCAAAATATGGATTTTATAACAATGCTTTCAATACAGATGGCATAACAGTTTTCTTCCAAACTTGTGATGGACGTATCGGGTGTACGATTAAATCTTAAATTGAACAACATTTACGAATCAAACTACATATTAGGAATAATGTATGGGGTTCTTTTTTTAAACAGGTACTACTTACACGGTTCCAGGGGCAGCCTACATAACCTAATAGTGAATTTTATAAAGAACTGTGCATAGCATTGGATACAGGGAACAACCTGGAATAAACTTGAAGTACCTGCAGTTAAACATGTTACGAAAATACTGTAACAGCAAGATTCCCGACGAGTCCATTATCAGGAAGAATTACTTGGATTATTTAGTTGGCAGAACAAAAACTCACAGGTGACATGGGCAAATCACCTATACGGATTTCTGGTAATGAGACGACGGATGCTGCAGTCCGTTTCATGGCTAATCTAATTGTGAGCATGTTTTGAACTCTGAAGCTGCATCAAAACCCTGTTTAATTTGTCTTAAAACTTCGGAGGCAACAAATTGTTAACAATTGCTATATTCATTCATGATGGACTTAAGATAGTATGACTAGATGGCATAAAAGAAGAGAGGGCCCTATAGGTGTACAAAGTACAGCTCCAAACATGTTGAAAGCGGGGAAATCACTTACTGCATTTTATCCAAATTTAGTGCATGTTATATGAACGATTCACGAATTGCGAGTGGCAGAGACAGTTAGACATAAATTCCCAAAATTAAATACTCTGGTATCAGCCACGAACAAGGCTTTTATTTATGTCCTTATCGTGTACAAAGCTGGGAGCCGAATCTACCTGATGTACCCTGCCTTCGGAGCTAGTGATAACAAGGTGGCCAACATGGAATGAATCATTGATTTTTTACTGTAAAGTAATCATTTCGAAGACGTGAATTCAGTGATGGATAACTTTTCTTCTGATCCTGCAGGGTCTGTGAGTGAATTCTTATCAGGATCCAACGGATCACTTTTATGCATCGCTAGTCACTTCAGTTGGATTCCCGACAGCATCAAGAAAGTTGAGACTTCAAGGTATGCCTCTCCATGAAGCTATGGGAATAATGGAAGATGCAGTTCAGAAGGTCAGAGTTGCACCAGGTGAAGTGGATGATGTAGTTTCCAATAAACTGCAATCTGTGCTGAACAACAACCCTGGATTCTCAAATCTTGATATTTTGTCTCACTTAATAGTGAAATTGTATAACTCCCTGGGAATATTATTTTTAGCACAATCCTTCTGTATAAATATGCAACATTGACATCATGCGAAGTTAAGCAATCTTTCTCTATTTATAAAAACATATTATTAGGCAGAAGACTGTACATGAGAGTAGGACGATTGGAAAATTATATTATAATTAATTGTCCATACTGTTTCTGTGTGATTTAAACGCTTGAATGTGAGACACTTGTACTTCAGTACTTTGTAGTAGAAGCGAATTGATTAAAACATTAAAATAAATATTTTACTAGCCTACCTGTGAACTTGTATTTCGTAGCAAATAAGTTAAATTTTGGGTTTTACTTATTTATTTACATATTTCACCAATTTTTGTATCGGCCGCGGTGGACTAGTGGTTATGCTCCTTGTCTCTGGTCCCGAGGGTCGCGGGTTCAAACCCGGCCGGGGTCGATGGATTTTTTAGGATAGAAAAATCCAAGGAGCAAGTCCTCGGGGAGGGACTTTAAGCCGTGGGTCACGAGTCTGAAGATTTTCAGGCTCGTAAAAGATCCTTAAGCCTGAATGAAAAGGCCTCTAAGCAAAATTTACCGAATTTTCCCGTCCTAGTACTACCTTGGTTTCCTAGATGTCAGTATGAGGCGGAACGCTGACCACGGACCACTCAAATGACATCTATACGAAAACAAGTGTAACTAAATTAGTATGGTTCAAATTCTTCCTTGTAGGGGGAGAACGCCTAAATCTATGTTAAGGGAAACACGAGCTTACAAGACAAGACCAATTTTGGTTACATATTTATACACATATATCTTAATTTAAATAACATAAAATCCGAGCCCTAGTTATCATCATTGCGCATTCAAGGATTTAGGCTATTTATTAGCCTATACCGGTCCCTCAAAATTCAGTCTTTCAGTCTTTCTATTCGTGTTGTAATATTTATTTATTTTTATTTGAAAAATATTGTATCAATATTTTTGGCAATATATAATATATATATATATATATATTATAGATCATATTTACAATATATATCATATATCATATTTACAATATATATCTAATCTGACTGACAATTTTAGACCTGTCGCGTACAAAATCATAAATGAAATGCCTGTTATTGCAAAGAAATAATTGCGCTTATTAACTCATATATATATATATATATATATATATATATAATCTCAGGAATCCCCTAGAATTGTAGTGTGTATGTACCACTATTGGCCAGAAAAGTTGGAAGACCTAAATTAAGATGGGAGGATGGTATAATTCAAGACATTAAAATTTTAAAAATAAAAAACTGCAAGAATGAAGCGCAGAACAGGGAAGTCTGGCATAGGTTTCTGAAGGCGGCCAAGGCCCACATGGGGCTGTCGATCCAATTATGATGATGATGATGTACGTGTTTCTGTTAATGTGCTTTGTTTATTTCCTGAGCCATTTGTGCGATGCGTATTTTGGACACCTTGACCCAATTTAAAATAATTTAATAGCACGCGTCTCATTCACACAGTGTTTGTTATTTTGAGAAGCTTGGCTGGCTTCATGTCAAGTAACTATGTCTTCTCGGTAGGGTCCCTTTTGTGATTGGTTAAGCGAGTGCTGCACGATAATTTCTCGACACCTTCTTGAAAAGAAATTGTCAAGTTGGTACTATTAACGACGCGTGAGTACGGTAAGTTGTTATTTAATATATAAAAATGAATGTTTGTTGGTTTGTTCGTACTTTATGCGCGCCATATTGTTGATCCCATTGTGATGGGGCTTTTTGCAAAATGTTCAGGAGATTCCCGGGATGAACATAATATAATATAAGAGAGTTGTGATACTCAACTCCTGCACCCTTTGTAGTGGAAAACATGAAAAAAGTAGCTCTTTGGACGCTTAAATGGATTACGCTGCCTAAATCATAACAAATGCACAAACTTAATGTACACAGAATTGAATATCTCAAAAAGCTCTACAAAAAGTCCGTGACAGCATATGTTTACCTCTTACAACAACAATTTTTGTCTTTCATTGATGCCAAAAAGATCGAGACATGTACGTAGATTCCCGTGCAAGCATAGCAGCATATGTCGGGTATTTTTTACGGTTAACTCACAATAACGAATTTTGTCTTTTAGCTCATTTATGTCAAGAAGATCGAGATAAGTAGATTCCCGGGCAACACGGGTTAATCAACACGGGGAATCTTAAAATAATTACGATATATATTTATAATTATTTTTCATCGTACTTATTCAATTAATCATAAGAAGTAAATTCATTTTTGTGTTTCGGCTCATTTATGCCAAGAAGATCAGTATGGATAGATTTCCCGGACAACGCCGGGTAAACAGCACGGGGTATCTAAAAATAATTACCATATATTTTTTTTCTTTTACTTATTCAACTGAACATAAAACCACATTAATTTTCATTTATTTAGGCGTAGCAGCGCACGCCGCGTATTAGCTAGTATTCTAATGAAACCAAGTATCGGTACTGTCGTTTAGGTTGTTTTCGTCAAACCGAATGGCATTTTATAACAGCATGAATTGTTAAGTACGTTATAAAGTTACAGTACTGTACTTTTGATGTTCTCCAGATATTAACATAACGTAAAGAATGTTACAATAAATTCAGAATGAAGTTTTAATGTTATCAACATTAATCTAACAAGAGGTTGTTTTCCTCTGAAAAAAAATCACGAGCGACTAAGTCGCGAGTGATTATGTCTAATGAAAAACCCAACCTCGCGTTGGATTTGGAGTGACTATTTAGCGAATAATACAACATCAGAAGCTAAAAATACTTAAAATGTTTAATATTTACCAAATGTAGAGTTATGTATTTCGATCTTATTTCCGGGCGATTTCTAAACCGGCTGTATAGTTATAAATAGCATATCTATACTTTGAAATATCTCGGCTGTAAAGTTATAAATAGCATATCTTTACTGTTAAATCTCTTTAGGCTTGGGAAAAATCAATAACACTGAGCAATAAAAAGTAAACTTTTTTTTGTCTCAGAAAGAAAAATATGTGATACTGATAATATTTTTTCTCCTGAATTCAAATATGATATCGGTTTCTCTCCATCACGCAAGGTTTTCGAGAGACAGGCATTTATAATTTCGAACACTTAAATATTTTCTACATTCGTAACTACACACTAACCGAACATTCGGTCTCACCTAGAAAGTAATGTATGTCGATTTTCTGCTATATTTCGCCTGTGGAGCATCCCTCTTGATGGACCAACAATAATCAGCCAGCATATTAGGATTCCATTTGCCTTGGTATCTCTTTCCCATAGCTGAAATCTCCTGATGAAAGTGTTCCCCGTGCTCATCGCTCACTGCGCCAAGATTTTCCGGGAAGAAATCTAGGTGCGAGTGTAGGAAGTGTATTTTTATGGACGTATTGCAGCCCAAATTTTTATAAGATGTTATAAGATCATTGACAATATCACGGTAATTTTCCGCCTTTCGATTTCCCAAAAATCTGTGTGTAACTTTTTTGAATGTTTGCCAAGCTGCTTTCTCCAGTGGATTCAATACTTCCTCAAACTTCTCATCATGCAATAGTGATCCTATTTGTGGACCCACATATATCCCTTCTTTAATTTTTGTTTGACTAATTTTGGGAAACTTCAGTTTTAAGTACATGAAACCAGGTGTATTGCCTATGACTTTCACGAAATTCTTCACTGATCCTAGTTTGATATGCAACGGAGGTAGATACACATTTTTAGGATTACACAATGCGTCGTGTTTCATATTTTTCTGTCCAGTAATGAATGATTCGCGTTTAACCCATTCTTTCTGATGTAATGTTTTTTTCTGTCCCTACTATCCCACAAGACACAAAAAAATAACAGTACTTTGTGTAACCAAGCTGCAGACGAAGAATAAGTGCAATTACCTTTTCAAATCACCACAAATGTTCTATTCATACACTGCATATTGAAGCTTTGCCAATATAAATTGAAAGTTTTCATATGTTTTTTCACACTAGCAGAGTGAGCCACAGGTATTGATGGGAAATTATTTCCATTATGCGGAAGCACTGCTTTTAAACTAGCTTTGGAGGAATCAATGAACAAGCGCCGTTCTGTTGGGTTATGTTCAACACGAAATGTCTCCATAAGAGAAGAAATGTTATTGCAAAACACTAAGCCATTTTCTTTACAAAAATAGTCTTTAAATTGAGAATGACGACTGCGATAAGTACATATATTTGTATTCTTTTGAAGAAGATTCCATCTTTTTAGCCGGGAACCAAGCATTGCAGGCTGGTTTTTGGATAACTGTATATCACGTATGAGATCGTTAAGATCTTCTTGAATCAATAAATGAGGCTCAGGTGAACAGCTTTATTCAAAAGTTGTATCACCGAAATCTGTTTCTTCTTCTTCCTTACTTCCATCAGAACCTGAGCACTCTTCATCAAATGTCACATGTTCTGGAGGCTTTGGTATGGGCAATTCTTGCAGTGTGGAACTGGTCTCATTGCAGATTGCAAGTTAGTTTACACCACTGTATGTTTTGATTTTGACGTAAACCTTTTAATGTTTGTTAAGCAGAAATAACAGTCAGAGGAGAGATCTTTGGGTTCCCTCCAAATCATAGGGATAGCAAATGGCATGTGGCGTGTGCCATTCTTCCATACAGTGAGAAGCCTACTACACAATAAACAACATATATGTGGGACTCAGCTCATTGTTGTCCCCCAATTTACACCCAAATAAAGTTCATAACTCTTCTTTACTAATGGAGTAAGGTTTCGCCTTTGGGACTTGAGCGTCACTTCACCACATATATAACAATAGTTGTTAGGATGATTTAAACAAACTCTAGGCATTTTGTAACTAACGACAAATTAAAAGAAATAAATTTGTAAATATGTAATATACAATAATCCAGACACAACGCACTCAAAATTACGTGTTTACTGGTTCACTGCTATCTCACAACTAACATCGTTCTAATGAATGCATGCTACCCTAGATCGTGTTTGTGCATGTCTATACATGTCTGAACCTGCACAACAGTAGCAACGGTACCATTTGAGTTAGCTCATTTGGTTTTATTTTACAATGGACAAATGGACGAAAAAACGTTTATTAAAAAATAATTATTTAAGTCCATTAATTGGAATTGAAATAAAAAACTGTGGGTGATGGAGAAATTCCGAATACATATCTGAAAACACGATAAAGAACTGCATTAAATACAACTATTGCTATTCATGAGACAAAATCATGTTGACCAGTGTAACAGATGACTGTATGAGAAATAGCTATTAACAACAATGCATATTAATTATAAAGCATTTAATATTTTCTTAGAGCAACAGAACTAGCCTTTCTTTTTTCTGGTAATTTTTGAATTTGTTTCCTTTTGTCATTTCTTGCTGTACCATATCGATCGTACATTGTTGAATCGATATCCTTGTCAAAGTAGTCAATTTGCTCAAATATCTGTAATTACGAATTTTAATTTCAAAAGAGGAACAATACTTGTGTTGGTAACACTGACAGGAAGAGGAAATTTTATCAACAGGAAAATGCAATTTTATCGGTCTATGTGATAAATTGTCATTATAAGCAGGGAGCGGGGTTTGAGCAAGTAAATAGACGCTTCGTATTACCTGCCACACGGAGTATGTACTGCGCAGGACACTTCCTCTAAAACAATGTTTCGTAGCGACTGTTTCATTCATTCCTTGCATACAGAGTAGTAAAGAACTGAGGAAATATGCCTAAAGTAAAATAGAGTAATATCTCAAAATCATCATAATCACAATTTGCATCGTTTGTAGAGGAATTTGGCACATATGGCGTAATGTAAGGTATGTCACATGCAGATCAAAGGAAGTTTCAAACAATCATGTTAAACAAAACTGTAATTCAAGAAAACACAAAGAAAATATTGTATTATTAGAAAAAAAAGAAGAGGAAGAGAAGCTTCTACCTCCGCAGACCCAAACTACAGATCAGAATCTTTCGAGGATTTGTGTTTTGCATTAATAAGAGCAATTATTCCTTTAAAATAAGTACAGCATCCTTGTTTCGTAGCTTTCGTAAACAAATATACTAACAGAAAAATGTCTTCAGAAACACTATTACGAAAAAAATATCTACCAACAACCTATGAAAAATGCCTAAATTACATGATGAATGAAGTAGCAGATAAAACTATTTTTGTGTTTATAGACGGAACTATAGGTTCCGCTCATAGGTCAGTCACTAATGTTACTGTAGGTACCCTAACGCCTGATGGTCCAGTTAAAATATTTCTCTTAACATCCGAAGAGATAGAGGAAGTTAATCACTCTACAATTACTCGCTTGTTCAATGATTCATTGTGCCTCCTGCGGCCTGCCGATATTAAGAAATAAAATACTTTGTTATTTGTTACGGATGGGACTGCATATATGAGAAAAGCTGCTACAATAATACAGCAATCATATCCAAAATTAATTCATTTAAAATGTCTAGCTTATTGTCTCCACCGAGTTGCGGAAGAAATTAGAACCTGTTTTCCGGATGTTGATACTTTTATAAACAACATCAAAAATATGTTTTTTCTCAAGGGACCATCAAGAATTAAACTATTTAAATAAATGACACCTGGAATTCCCCTGCCTCCACAGCCAATTGTAACTCGGTGGGGAACATGGCTACAGGCTACACTATACTATGCCCAGTGTTACGACAAAATTGTAAGCATAATTAATGTATTTGACGATACAAAAAATTTCGCTATATGTTCAGTGAAGCAAATAATTTCACCAGTTTTGTTTGAAGACCTTTCTTATATTTCAAATAATTTCAGTAAAATTGCAACTGCAATACAAAATTTACAATAATCTAAACTAACATGCCGGAAGGTCTCGAGAAAATAGAACAAGCTTCAGAAATACTGAGTGAAGTACAAGTGGGAACTGTTAAAGAAAGAGTAGCAAATAAACTTAAAAATTGTTTTAAAGGAGATTACTGGGTACGTAGAAACGTGCAAAATGAGGGACGTGTTGCTGAGTCTGGAAATCTCAAGCAACCCTGATGCTTTGAATTTTTTATTTGCTCTTATTACGTCGTGTGATTGTCTACGTGCTAATCGAAAGAGATGTACATTATTGTACATTGCAATAATTGTAATCATGATGTGTAAGAAAATGTTTCTGTACTTTAAACCCATATTCAAAATGAAGTAGTTTTATTGCACACTACAAATAACTAAACATACGATGATTTGCTTCCTTCTATAATTCCTTATCCTGGTATAACTGTTTTTGAAGAAGGGTGTAATGTCTTCCACCGAACATCATTTTGTTCATACTGAACACTGCAAGGTCACAAGTACGTCATCCCTCGTTATTATTCCGTGCATTCTTAACTTCATTGAATACTTACTAGAACCCCGCTTCCTGATTATAAGTGTGTCGCCTGTATCCGAATTTAGCATGAACGCTTGAAATGAATTGAACTAGTACAATACAATGTAGTGGTTAGAATTTACTTCTGACAAAAGTGACTTACATCAGTAGAACTTATATAAGGGCCACTTTCACATTACCCGGAAGAGTAGAGAATACTCTGTAAGCTGTAAAACTAATCAACGACTTTGTTATAATTGTCATATTTTTATGATATCGTATATTTATTATGACTTTCTTGATATATATATATATATATATATATATATATATATTAAAAAAGGTTTAAGGCAAGGTTGCAGTTTATCTCCAACTCTATTCAAAATTTATCTCGAAAGAGTACTAAGAGACTGGAGGAAAAAATGTCAAAAAAAGGGCATAACAATCCAAAATACATATGTATATTCACTAAATGTTTCAGATGACCAGTTATTAATAGCACAAGACCACAATGACGTAGAATATATGGCTAAAAACTAAAAGAAGAATGTGAAAAATGGGGACTTTATATAAGCATTGAGAAAAATAAATATCTGTGTATAGGAGAAGAAATGGAAAATACAAATTTTAACAATGGAGAAGAACTAAAACTTAGTATTTAATGCACTTATTTAGGAACAAAATAAGACCATTCAGGCGATAACACAGTGGAAATTAAAAATAAAATCGCACACACAAAACAAGCAATAAATGCTTTAAACTCTGTTTGGTGGAGCAAAAATATTACAAAAAACAGAAAATTACAAATATATTAAACCATAATTTAGAGCATTTTAACATATGGTGCTGAAGCCTGGCAAATTCCTACAGGAGAAATGAAAATAATTTTAAGTACAGAAATGGATGTTTTAAGAAGATCAGCTGGAAAATCTAGAATGGGTAGAATACAAAATAAAGAAAAAAGGTAAATTATGGGTGTACAAGCGGGGCCGGATATCATAGACATTATACAAAAGAAAATATTACAATGGTATGGCCATGTCAAAAGAATGCCAGGGCAAGGATTGCCTAAAATTATTATGGAATGGATCCCAATAGAAAGGAGGAAGAGAGGAAGGTAGACCGAAGAAAACTTGGATAGATAGGGTACAAGTAGCTATGAATATCAGAAGATTGGAGGAAGATCAATGGATGGACAGAGAGGAATGGCGTTTGGTTTCCGGAATACGGCGGCAGTTGCCATGATACCGGATGATATATATATATATATATATATATATTTATATATATATATCCATCCATCCATAGTAATTCTGCCCGAAGGTAGGTCCTTCACTGCAATCATAGCATTTTCATGATATGCTTGCAGCTTTACTAGGGAATTGTGTAGGTGTGGTAGCTTCCCGTTGCTTTCCACACCGGTGAAGGATGATGATGATAATGATAATGGTAAGGATGATAAGGATGATGGCCATATGATTTCGGGGACCGTTTGGGCCTTAAAGTTTTCCTGACATTTGTCTTACAGGTGAGGAAAAACCCCGATAAAAACCTCACCCAGAAAAACTGCCCCGACCGGGGATCGAACCCGGGCCCGCTGCGTGACAAGGCAGCATGTACCTCGAGACCACAGCGGTGGACATATATATATATATATATATATATATATATATATATACATTTAATTTTAGTCATTATTTCGCGTACTCAGAGTTTGCTTTTCTTTATCTTCAATCACTTTCACTTTTTCCTTTAATGGCAATGATACATACGATTTAGTCATCTTTATTCCGGAAATTCAGAACGCTACTTTTCAAAGATACGTACACAATAGGTCTCGGATCTTAAACTGATTTAAGATTTTACAGTGCATTGGTTATTTATAAGACAGGTATCACACGCCAAATATTCATTAAACGAAACTCTATTTCGCATAACGGGTGTGCAGTGAGGCCGAAAGAAATTTTCAGATACATGTAGAAAATATACTTCACCCGGCGGCCGAAATTATCCCTTATTGTTATTTCGCCTAACGGGAATTCAATGGAGTGGAAACTAATTTATCTCTCTCTGTCTTTCCGCCTTATAAACATTTTTTTCATGAACTGTGTAGAAATATCCTTCCGTTTCCGCGTTGGACAGATTCTGTTTTATACAAAATAAATACACGTAATATTACTATTATTTCGCCGAGACCAATAAATTTGTTCACATTGGACAAATTGGCGCATTATTCACGTTCCGAATTAAACAAGTGTTACTGTGTGTTTATATATCCCGCTACCTCTTGTGTAAATTTAGAATACTACATATATAAGAAACATAAATGTTTGCGTTAGGCATCTTGAGTGACTCAGATGGTTAGAGCGCTAAACCTACAGAGTTTAGAGACTCGGGTTAAAATCCTGACTCAGGCATTTATTTTTTCTTTCATGTCATATTTGCCTTCATTGCCAAATGTCAAAAATATAGTTATAACATCTAAATATACGTCCACCGCTGTGGTCTCGGGGTAGCGTGCTGCCTTGTCACGCAGCGGGCCCGGGTTCGATCCCGGTCGGGACAGTTTTTCTGGGTGAGGTTTTTATCGGGGTTTTTCCTCACCTGTAAGACAAATGTCAAGAAAACTTTAAGGCCCAAACGGTCCCCGAAAACATATGGTCATCGCAATCATCATCATCATTCATGTTCATCTTGGGTTAAGCTTAGGATTAGGGACTCTCCGGGCGCACCATTATCATCATCATCACCCATCATATCATCGGGGCAACGTAACTCCGCTTTCCAAGGCCCCAACCTCAGAAGTGGGTTACAAGTACGCCATGTCAGGAGAGAAACCAGGGATGCCGAAAGACAAACCTGGAGCATTTGAAAAAAATCTAAATATACATGCATCACCGCTATAAAGTAAACATTCTCTTTAAATATGCTTACTTGTTATAGTGGCAACAAGATGGCAGTTGGAACGATATCCCGCTACCTCTCGTTTAAATTGAGAATACTACGAGAAAAAAATAAGTGTTTGTGTTAGGATCCCTGAATGGCTCAGTTGGTTAGAGTGCTAAACCTGCAGAGTTTAGAGACTCGGGTTAAAATCCCGACTCAGACATTTTTTCATATTACATTTTCCTTCATTGACAAATGCCGAAAATATAATTATAACATCTAAATATACAAGCGTCACTGCTGTAATGTAAACAGTATCTTTAAATATGCTTACTTGTTATAGTGGCAACAAGATGGCAGTTGGAACGATATCACGCTACCTCTCGTGTAAATTGAGAATACTACATATATAAGAAAAAAATAAATGTTTGTGTTAGGATTCTTGACTCAGGCGTTTATTTTTCTTTTCATATCATATATGAAAAGAAACATAAATGCTTGAGTCGGGATTATATATGACATGAAAAGAAAAATAATTGTCTGAGTCGGGATTTGAACCCGGGGTCTCTAACTTTATACGTTAGCGCTTTACGTTAGATGTCGGTTCCAAATTAGCGTTGTGCAAAACCAGTTCATTTGGAAAAGTAGTTCGTTCACTCGCACTCACTTTTGTGAACCATTCAATTGAACTAGTTCGTTCACAAAATTTAAAATTTTTAGCGAAGCCCTTCTTCATTCATTCGCCAAGCAAAAAAAAAAAAACCCCTTTCATTTCTGCATATTGAAAAAACTTTACCGTATCACCAACAGATGGCACAGCTATGTCCATTCGAAACCCGCACGGGTTCTCAAGGAAGAGACGAATTTGTGACTTGACGTTAACCTATGGTAGCTGTAAATTTTATTTAAAGATAAACATAAATAATACCAACCAAATTAATGTAAATTATGTTCAAATTTATTTGAGTATGAACAATTCTAACAATACTGCTACCATATTTTTGTTTATTTTATAATTATTTATACTTCCTTGTTTTTATTTTTGTTATAACTGTATTATATACATAATATTTCTTTAAATACAAAGATACAAAATCGTACTATTGGCAATTACTTGATGTTAAATCTTTACAATCCCTAAACTAAAAATATAAAGAGAGTGAACACAATAAAAGCTCCTTATTTCGCAAATATGACGCGAATATGGAAAGATAATTTGTATGGGTATATAGGGGATATGTTCCACGGTTCCAAAATACAAAAAATCATAAAAAATAAAATTAATTTATTGAGAGGTTTTGAACAATTGCCAGTTTTAGGGAAGGGCTTAAAGAACTTCGTAATTTTTTTCCTGTTTTATGCCTTTTAAAAGGTCTTGAATTTAGATTGATATTCAGCCGTAGCATTAACAATTTGCATTTTAAAAATAAGACTTATTTCCGTAGACGGATCAATTTTCATGAAGAAATAACAAGAACAATAATATACCGATCCTGGCGATGGAGGCATTTATCGAAGTACATATCAGCACGTGAAATACGACAACAGCTTTTAACAATGAACTTAAGAGTTAATGAAAATAAGGTTCGTTTTGTTATTTATTTGTCCATTTGGTTTCAATCACTATTTGTAAGTAAAAGCCGCCTTGACACCTGTCTGCAGTAAAAAAAAAAAGCTGCTGATGGCTAATAAGGAGTGTTTTCTAAGCTGGATATTAGCGTTGTGCCCAACCAGTTCATTTCGAGAAGTAGTTCGTTCACTCGCAAAAAAAAAAAAAAAAAAAAAAAAAAACAAGAATGTGGGCTGGAGGGGGAAACACGAAGGCACGAGCATGGGGTGACTTGACGTTAACGAACCACATGGTAGCTGTGGATTTTAAAGACTATTTAACTCATGCCCCAAATGGGAGTCAATGACCAATCACATTTCAATGATTTCTATTTTACAACCAATCAGAGTCGTGTTTCACCAAATATTTATCAGTGTTATAATTACCATATTAAAGAAAGCTCCTCCTTACAATATTGTGTTCCTTTGGCAATAAATAGTATGATCTGGTTGCAGTGATAAACAAAAGAAGCAGTAGAAGCGTACCTATCGTTTCTCATTTGTTTTCAAACATCGCCGTTTACATTAAATATATAAATATTTTAAAATAACTATAGTTAAATAATGATTTGTGAGTAAACAGCTTAATTTTATTCGTTAAATAGTCCTAACAAATGCCACTCTTGATTTCCAAATTCTCTAGATAAATTCACTCCTCACTTCGTGAGTCGTGAATTTATCGATAATTTGGAAATCACTCGTGGCATTACTTATGATAAACGTAAATAGTTCTGTAAATTCTATTTTAATTTATTTGAGTATGAAACATTCTAATATGGCTGTTACCATACTTTTGTTTATTTTACAATTATTTATACCTCCTTTTTATTTCTGTTATAACTGTATTATTTGCATAATTGTATTTATATACATATTTTTAATGTTTATCTTTTTTTTAAAGTTGTAAATGTTAATAAAAAAACAAAATCGTAACTATAATTTGAAAAAAAAAAAAAAAAGGTGTGGATTATTTAAAACTTTTAAGGAAGATATATTTTATTTTATTTATATATGTACTATTTACACATATTATTTGCATAATATTTCTTTAAAAAGAAAGAAATATGCAAAATCGTACTACTGGCAATTAGGCCTACTTGATCTTAATCTTTACAACCCCTAAACTAAAAATATAAAGAGGGTGAATACTGGATAGGCCAACAAAATTTAGCCTTGTGTGTGCACTTTTACAGAATGGCTTCTAATTCGCGATCAAGAAAAAGTAGTGAAATTTGGGGTTTCTTCGCCGATTTAGGCGATGGTATAGCAAAGTGTAACTTTTGTTCTAAACACAGTTTCATTCAGGGGGGCGGGATGCTTTTAAACTTGTACGGCATATTCGCTCTAAATGTTTAGCAAGATAAGATTTTTACTAAATTTTTCAACAGCTTTTTGTAAACCTAGTAAAATATGCTGTTTTAAAACTTGGATAAAATGGATTTTTATTAAATACTTTCGGAATTCCAGTAAATAAAATGTAAAGTTATTGTAATATTAGACTACATTAGATTTGTAGCGTTAGTAATGCCGTAGATCAAAAGGAGTAATACGTGAGTAATGCTGCGTATGAGTGATGACGTAAGCAAGAGCGCGAAGGTGCCGTAATGTACATGTACTGAATGAATGAGTGTGTCGAATGTTGAGTGTTTGAAGTACAACTGAATGTTTAAAGCCAGTTCACTCTGTCAAGGTAGTTCGTTCCTCTAACAAACTTCACTCTTCCAAGTTAGTTCGTTCTTTGATACCACTTCGTTCATCTAAAACACTTCACTCTTCTAAGATAGTTCGTTCTTTTATACAACTTCGTTCATCTAAAACACTTCACTCTTCTAAGATAGTTCGTTCTTTGATACCACTTCGTTCATCTAAGGCACTTCACTCTTCCAAGATAGTTCGTTCTTCTACGTAACTTCACTCAGACAAGATAGTTCGTTCCTCTTTGGCAGTTCACTCCGGCAAGACAGTTCGTTCTTTTCTGACACTCGCTGCGGTACGAACGATATGGATGACATAGGAAAGAGGCGGGGACATGCAAGGTCGATGGGCGTAGAAATGTAGAGTAATCAACGAATGAGCGAAAGTTGATTTGGAGTGAGACATCTAGAGCTTGATATAAAAAGTAAATTTTTATTTTAGTAGCAGTAGTGAACTCTGAACTGGCAGTTCACTAAAAGTGAGTAACATTTTGACACTTCACAGTATTGAAGCGTTCTTTTTAAACGACTCACTCTCGAATTACCCATCACTAGTCCAAATCCCAACTCAGGCATTTATTTTTCTTTTCATGTCCTAATTGGCCTTGAAATAACATTGTTGCTGAACAACTAGCTTTTGGTATCTATTTAATCACAAGACTGCACATTCATCTATTTCAGATGTTTCTGAACATGACATAAAAAAAATTGACAACAAATATTATATTTATTTATTACACATATAAATAATGCAGAAATTCGTAGAAATTATTTTCGGCATGATTCTACAATGTGGGGTATCTTAATTTACGTTGACTATTTAAATCATGCCCAAATGGGAGTCAATGACCAATCACATTTCAATGAATTTTGATTTCCGACCAAGCACAGTCGTTTTTCACCTCGATTTTTTTTATCACTTTAAAAACAAGCTCCTCTTTTTAACATTCTGAATAGGTCAGAGCATTATTTTCCTGTGACCTACTCTCTAAGAAATACGGTGAATATAGCAATTTATGTATTAAGATGTAATAATCATAGAATGCATGTGGTTACTAGATTGTATATGGACACTACTCTAAAAAATTAGAGGAACACAAGTTTAAACCAGAACCCGAGAATGAATATTGAAACAATTTAATGTTTGATATTTTACAATTATAAATTGAAGATTTATGTAAAATTAGAATAGATATAAATAATATTTTCTTGTACAGTATTAGCATTACGAACCGTTATCATTTGTAACAGAAAACCAAGTGCAAACTTGATATTTACAATTTCTGGAATCAATGTTTCCATGGGTATTTCAACACTGAGTGTTTAGTGTGTCCTCCGTGAGCTTGAATGACCGCATCACACCTACGAGCCATGCTTCGCAGAAGCCTTCTTACAGAAACTTGTGAGATTATCTCCCATTCCTGGGTGAGAGCATGTGAAAGTTATTCAAGGTTCTGAGGTACAGCAGGATGCTTACGAACAAGTTTTTTTCCAACTTATCCAACATATGCTCGATCGGATTAAGGTCCAGACTGCATGCAGGCCAGTCCATCGCCCGAATTTTGCATTCTTGCAGGACATCTCTGGTAGCCTGTGCTGTATGACATCTAGCATTATCATGCATTAGAGGAAAATTAGGGTCCATATCATAAGCAAAGGGTACAGCATGTTGGAGTATAATGTCATTAATGTAAATATCAACATTCATGCGCTGTGGGTCAACGTCAAGCTCTGTCCGAGACTCAATAGTAATCCCAGCCCAAACCGTAATAACCGAGCCACCACCAAATCTGTCGCGTTCAATGATTGTGGCTCGATCAAAACGTTCACCAGGACGTTTCCATACACTTGTACGACCATCAGAACCTGTTAGATGAAATCTCGATTTGTCCGTGAATAAAACAGCCTTGCATTGCCGGAGCTGCCAGTTAGTATGATTCTGAGCAAATCGCAGCCGGGCTTCTTTGTGCTAACGTGTTAAACGAGGGGCTTTAAAGGGGATTCTATACCTCTGCCTTGCATTTCTCAGTCTATTTCTTACAGTCTGTTCAGAAATTACCGTCCCAGTTGCTGTGCGTAAATGATTTTGTAGATCTCTGGCTGTATATTTTCTTCTGCCCAAAGCCGATCAGACAAGAAATCTATCCTGTACGTCTGTAGTCTTCTTCTTACGATTTTGCCCAGGTCTCCTCTTGTATCCATGTGTCTCTACATATCGCCACCACAGACCTATCGATGACGGAAGGGCTGACATCAAGAATCCTAGAGACATGGCGAATGGGACGACCATCTTCAATCAATGCAGCTGCTCGTGCAACTGATGTTTCATTCAGATGTCTCATTGCTCTGTATTAGCTTCAGAGAACACAAAATTAATAATTCCCTACCACAGATTATTCTTCAAACCTGTTTTTAAAAAAAATAAATCAATACGAACTCGCTTTGGTTTCAGCAACTCTTGGAATTTCACTAACATATTCAGAGAAAAAATAATAAAACGCAGAAAGACTTCAGTCTGATTTTAAAAACAGTACATGAACTCAAAACATCTGACACTCAAAAAAATTAAATTGTTACTATATTTATTTTGTGGCTTTGGTTTAAACATGTGTTCCTCTATTTTTTTGAGTAGTTTATGACAAGTGCAGGAAATTAACCACATAGTGCTTGCGGGATAAAATATTAAAAAATTTATTATACCACAAAAAAAAGAAACCACTGTTTGCACTTTCTTAATCGTATTATTTTCCAGGTATTTACGTTCCAGAAAAATATAATTGAAATATTTACATCATAGGAGATCATATATTAATTAATATAAAGTTTGAGTGTTTCATTATTTCTCTACTAGGGTGCATTCTTACAATATTGCCATACTTTGGCAATAAATAATATGATCTAGTTGCAGTGATGAACAAGGAAACATAACGTTTGTCATTTGTTTTCAAAAATCGCCGTTTACATTAAATATTTAATTATTTTATAATAATTTTATTTAAATAATGATTTGTTAGTAAAGAGCTTAATTTTATATTTGTTAAGTAGTCCTAACATATGCCACTCTTGATTTCCAAATGCTCTAGATAAATTGAAAATCACTCGGTACATTACTTATGATAAATTTGATCTTTCATTCATGTATTTTTTTTTTCCATTGCATAATACCTTACATTTAATTACATCGCAAATACTACCGTTCCATCATATAAAAAAAAAACACTCTACTCTATAATATTAACGCGTTAAAAGTGTTGGTCTAGTTGTGACGCGAGCATCTGACACCTAAATGGCTAAATACCATAGTCAACTCAAACGACATAAATTTCGAGCTCTGCTGTTGTTGCAATATTGTCTACAAGTTTTATTTATTTGACAGAAACAAGTAGAATTATATTTGGTGTTACTTGAAAACCAAGCCTCCGGCATATAGAAAATCTATATATTAGACATATTCTGCCCTAAGTATCGTTCTAGTAATGATGATGATAATGATTGGCATTATTATAAGAAAATTAAAACATCTCTTCTTTGGCCGTCCCAACGATCGTTTATGATTTTGTAAGTAAGTAAGTAAGTAAGTAAGTAAGTAAGTAAGTAAGTAAGTAAGTAAGTAAGTAATAATAATAATAATAATAATAATAATAATAATAATAATAATAATAATAATAATTAATTAATTTATTTCGTCCTTATTCTTAGTTTAACTTCTTCTTTATACCTAATTTATATGTAGCATACCACCCAGGTATAATAATAATGATAATAGTAGTAGTAATAATAATAATAATAATAATAATAATAATAATAATAATAATAATAATAAGAACGATAATTTATTTTACCTGATGAAATTAAGAGCTTACATACTTCTCTTCCACTTCATCGGGGTTCAATTACACATAGGCCTATATTAACAATAATGAATGAACTATAATTAATATATAGGCCTACAAAACACACGCAAACACTCTCACACACACACACACACACATACACCACACACACACACACACATATATATAGAATCCACCTCTATGGAACCCGGGTTCGAAAAAATATATGTGATCTATAGTTTAAAATCTCTCTCCCGATAGATCCAGCCACTGTAATGCCCACTTGGCATGTGGCACGTAAAAGTAGGCCTACCTAAAGGCGAGAGGTTAAACTGCGTTAATAGGATGGAATATATATATATATATATATATATATATATGTATATATATATATATATACTAAAGATCTGGAATTTCAGTTTAGCACAATATAGACTTTTAATGAAAATAAAAAGTACAAGAGAACAATACAAAGCCTTGAACTGTAGTATTCTGCCGCGAATTAATATTTTTAACGTAGAAATCAGAGCGTTATGTGGTTTACATTGTTATGGTTATCAATTAAATTATTTGAAGAAAAAGGAGCGTGACGATGGTTTAGGGCGATGATATTCCAATTTTGCTTTTATTTTTGAATTATGGATAATGAAGAGAAAAGATCAATCAGAATTAGTCAGTCACGATATCTGCATTGACATCTCTTAAGTAGGAATATCTAGTTTTAAAGCAAAGAGCGTTGTTGTACGTATCCCGTATAGTGTGCTAATTTTTGTAAGACAAAACATTTTTCTAGACCTGAACTATCTTACTGAATTACGTGCCGTCACTCTTAAAATTTAAGAAAACTCTCAGGAAAGAAGTGGATTCTTCGTTTTGTGTTCGCATTTAAAAAATCGAACTCATTAAGCAGAGTTCCTTCACGTATCAAGGTTTTATTTTTCTAAACACGAGTGTCTTATAAGTATTAATAAGTTATTTGAATGGAGAAAAACTTGTAAAATATTTCTTTTAATTTAATTATGTGATGTAAATATTTTTTAAGTCTACCACAAATTGAATGACTGGTTCGTTTTGAAAAAAATAAAGGAAGATCGTAATTTGGACTGGCGTTTTATGCAAGACTTAATAACTCTTTATGCCTTGATACATAAAACACGTATTTTATTGAATAAACATGAAAGAGGAATACCATTATAGGAGATTAATTATGCAAGGAAAACTACAGGAACGACTAGAGTGAGAGATGTAAATTGAAGAAAGTATAAATATTGGAACTGCAGAGGGAATCATAGATAATTGTGAAATTGTATGAGTATAGAATGGTTGATCAGAGGGAAACTAATCACATGTATGAAGTAAGAACCAAAAAATAATAGAGGAATACCAAATTGTAATGGGAACAGATTATTGGTAATAGAGCGAGAAGAAAAGGGGTTGAATTAGAATAGAATAGAATTTAGAATAAATTTATTTAGCCTGGTGGAGTTAAGGCCATGTGGCCTTCTCTTCCACTCACCAGGACAAACATATGTTAGATATAAATACAAGAAATTACAATAATGGTACATACTAAACATTTAATTATCTTTAAAATGGAATAATAATGAAAATGATGTCTGGTAATACAATGAAATTAAATACAATTAAAATTAAATTAATGATAGAATGGACACAGAAAGGAATAACAGCTCGAATCTACTATACATAAAAAGAAAGGAAAAAAATACAAAGAAAGTAATAAACTATAATGAATTAATCTATCGCTTATTATACAAGGCATTAAGTAAATATATTAACAAATCTTAAAACTATTTTTAATAAATTAATGAAAAGGCAAATTATTAATATTTATAAAGTAATATTAGTGAGTTGTTTCTGTTAATAATTTTATTTTCAATTTGTTTCTGAAAGTTGGTAAGGTTTGGCAGTCTCTGACATAGGATGGAAGGGAATTCTGTGTTCTAGCAAGTGAAATTGAAAACGATTTCGAATAATAGGTAGTGTGATGAGGAGGGATATAAAGGACACTGTGCTCAAGGGATCGGGTATCTAATGTATGTGTATCAGAGAGCCTAGTAAAGCGATGTGATAAATAATAAGATAATGATGTGTGTAATATTTTATACAGAAGGCATAGGGAATGGATGGTTCTACAATATTATAGACGAAGCCATGGCATTGTTCCAGGGATGGTGTAACATGATCAAATCTGCGTATACCACAAATAAAACGTATGCAAGAATTATGAACACGTTGAAGTCTTTGGGTAAAAACAGTATTTAGGTCAGTAAAAAGAGTATCACAATAATCAAAATGGGCATTGCAAGTGTTTCTACTAACATTTTCCTTAGAGCAAACGGTAAACAATTTCTTACACGATTTAATGAGTGTATTATTGAGAAGATAGTTTTACAAATGCTATTTATTTGTTTATTCCAAATTAAATTTTCATTCATAAATACTCCTAGATTTTTTACTGTCTCACTATAAGGGATTTGAACCACATTATGTAACACATGTAATACTGTATTTGTGTTAATTGAGGATAATAGTCTCTGATGACCCATAATGATTGCTTGCGACTTTCTAGGATTTAATTGAAGTCCACATTTCTCTGTCCATGCCGTTAGCGATTCAAGGTCCTCATTAATTTTGATTACCGCGTCATTTAAAGAATATTTGTCTAAGTGAAAGTAGATCTGCATGCCGTCCGCAAATAAATGATGTTTGCAATGTTTTAGGGAGTCAGATATGTCATTTATATAGATTGAAAAAGCAATTGGCCGAGCACCGAATCCTGTGGAACTCCAGCTTTACAGTAGGTCAAAGAAGAGCGTAATGTAGAATTTCCTACAACATGTTGCTGGCGCTCACGAAGGTACGAGTTGAACCATTGCGTGACACTGTCAGAGGTTTTTTAGTTTAAGCAACAATAAGTCAAAGTCTACCGTGTCAAATGCTTTACTAAAGTCAACTAGTGTAAAAATGGTATGTTTTCAATTATCAGATGCTTCGCGTATGTCTTCACATATATTTAGTAGAACAGTATTTGTATTGTGTCCTGTCCCGAAGCCTGATTGATATTGATCTAAAAGATCGTGTTCATTTAGGTCGTCAGTCAGTTGTTTATGGACTAATCGTTCCAAAGCTTTTGAAAGGGTAGGTAAAATACTAATGGGTCGAAAATCGGGAGTTTTTTACTTTCGGGAGTGGGCGTACAATTGCTTGCTTCCATAATGTGGGATATATAGAGGTTCGTAGTGAGGAATTAAAAACATGAGTTATGGTAGGTAGTATAATGTCGATTATTTTGTTAAGTAGAGTGATATTTATACGGTCAGTACCTTCTGCTTTTGTTTTTATTTGTTTGAGAGTTTTCTTTGTATCATTTTCTGTAAGATATGTGAAATGGAAATGTTCTCTGTCTGGTGGATTTTTCAGTAGTTGTTCACTTATTGTCTCTGTTTTGTCTTTAGGAGTAAAGAATGTGCTTGTAAAATGGTCATTGAGTGTGTCCAGGGAAACATTTAGTTTTCTACCTCTGTGTCTTTCCTTCCTACATCCACACTATTCAGATTTTTCCAAATGTCTGGGTTATTGTTATTAGGTTCAGTAAGGCTGTATAGATGTCTGATTTTGGCGTTTCTGAATTATAGTCTTAAGAGGAGAGCTCAAGAATGACAACAATTTAGGAAATGTGTACATTGCTAAATGCCGAAAGACACATGAGAAAGGTAAAGAAGGAGACCAAGAAATTGGCCTTTTACTGTATTACCAACACTAGTGACAGCACAAAAGGATTCCAAATTTCGTTTCCCTTCTAGGCCTACAGTATTCAATATTTAAATGCGAGCTAAAACAATATATTTAGGCAAATGCACACGAGAGTAATTATTAATTATAAGTTAAAGCTATTTAAATGTAGGCCTATATATATATATATATATATATATATTAGGTCTACATTTTGTTTGCCAGTCACATCACATTGCTGTTATTAACTTATTATGTTTAAGGGTACATATTTCTTATTCAGTCTAGATAGCCTATAGGCCAATAATTTGGAAAAATAATTATGACTTTTTTTTCATAAATGAAAATACCAATGATGTTTAAACGACAAAACAACATATTAGACGCACAAACAGATTATTGTAAATTACCAAGTAAATAAAATAATTTGCATATTTGAGATTTAATTTAGGTGTCACACCCCCGTGTGACTCTCATTTTTCGCGCCCAGAACATGCTTTGAACTTTGGCCACGATTGAACGTAGGTTGCAGAAGATGCTGTGTCCGTTAAATACGAAGACAAACAATTGTGCGCATAACATCCTGTATTGTTAATTGCACTGATGAAACTGTTAATATTATTATAAATCATTGAATTCAAGGGTTTAGGGCAATAACATGATAAGCCACACATTATTCTTTCTGAGATACAAGGATTTTAATGTTCAAAAAATTATAAATACTAATTGGGCAGTATTGTTGTGTGTCTATATGATTTAACTCATCACTGGCGCACTTACAAGTGATTTTATGGATGTTTCAATACATGCATTTGCAATCATTGTAATAAATGACATTTCTGTACATAATGTGGCTTATTATGTTACTGCCCTTAATCCCTTTAATTAATTTGGTCAGTTTGTAATGGAACTGTGGAGTACCCATTAATAAGGATGATTGAGTGTATTTATATATTTTAAATATTGGTCTTACGATTTGAATTATTTGGACTTAAGTTTATCAACATTCATGCATATTTTCTGTGAGTGGGCTAAAAATCTTGTGCACATGTGCTTCTGTGAATACGTCTCTTGATAATTATAAAACTCTGTAACTTTGACATATAGTTGAGATTCTTAAGACAGTCCAGTTTTACTAAATACATGGAGTTCCAGAGCCATTTACTTAAATCAATACAGATGTGAAAGCAATTCAAATTAAGTTTTAGAAAACAAATTCCCGATCTGAAGTACATAAACTACGAGAACATGGATGATTATTAAGCATCGGAAAGTTCTTAAAGCTTATTTATTTCTTATATTCGTAAACAAATTATAACACGTATTGCAAATGGCGACCGCAACATCGAGAATGTATTATAACAATGCATGACTTTAAATATTATAGTGTCATGGGACCGAGACGGCTCCGTGGCGCAAGCGATTAGACGCTTGGTTCTCACCGCTTGGGTACCGAGATCTCGTCTCGGTCACTCCACGTGGGTTTCGTAAGGGACGAAACGGAGTCTGGGCAGGTTTTTCTCGGGATTTCTCCTAGTTTCCCCTGCCACAAATTTCGTTCCACCACATCTCCATATGCAACTAATTAATTTGATTTAATTTTATCTGATCCTGTGATGGTGCGTCAGGCGTGGTCGGCCGGTATTATTGTTATTCACAGACCTCCAATAAAATGGGCTTCATCGCATCTCATTCCTCGACTTTGACCTGAGTCGGACACGAGTTAAGGTGGGTTTTTTATTCAGCTGAACGGGTAGCTAACTGTCTGGGGATCAGTTTCTCTTCGGTTTCTAATGTAATTCCACTAACTGATATTCTACAAATTTGTATTCCTACATAGCAACCATCGGTCACAGTAGAGTATGATTATCATGCCCGACTCTAATTTCGAGTTTCCTAGGTTTAAACATGTACGGGTTAGATGGCTTTTTAAAGCGTAAAATTCCTTAGTATGTCTTCCTTCGGAAGAAAAGTAAAGCCGTAGTTCTCGTCTGTAGATTTATGGCACGTAAATGATCGTGAAGCCTGAAATTACTAGTCTTTCCACACCCAGTT
Organism: Diploptera punctata; assembly: GCA_030220185.1. Taxonomy (NCBI): domain Eukaryota; kingdom Metazoa; phylum Arthropoda; class Insecta; order Blattodea; family Blaberidae; genus Diploptera; species Diploptera punctata. Next base: position 87,762 of record JASPKZ010003054.1, read on the forward strand.
TTGAATTGCGATGCTAAAGACCTGAGTTGATAAAATATATCATTAAATTAAATGCTAATTTTCTACTCCATACGAATAAATCCAGATTTAATAGAATGATTAATTTTCTGCTCACAGGACTTATTTTTTTCATTTTAAATTACCTACATCCATACGAATAAAACTGTATGCAACGAAGGTGGTGGACCCAACTTCCAACAGTTGTTGAGACTTTTACAGATAAGTATAAAAATAAATAAACTTGCAGAAAATGTTTTCGTGAAGTCATGATACTCGTATTTTAGAGTTCGAAATAAGTCCTTCTACTACACGAGGTTCTCTATCTAAACCACATTCAATTTGGATTCCTCAAACATCAGTGTTTTTTATGCATACGATCTGTGACACTCTTACTGTATAAGTTTCACATTATTTTCACTAATATTCTGTATTTTAAAAAGGCATAAATTAAAAGTGTCCATTTTTTAATTTCCCCTGTGTTGACTCATTCTGTTGAATTCTTCGGAAAGTGTGTCAAAGTTATCATCCGTCACATCAGGTTGATTTAACAGCTTCCCAGCTGTGCCTTGATTTATTTCCCTGGAGAGAAGGCAGAGGTCTTACTCTTGTCAAGTTATTTTTGTTTCTGTAATTAATTAGATCAGTTGTTTGAAACGACTCATGTTCCATTTTACACGATTTCCCGTCCTAAATCAACAATTCAGGGAAGGAAATGTGTTGTATTTCACAGGTATTTCTTCATTGTTTAATAGAAACACGCCTCATTAAATTATCTATTAAAATGTATTCTTCATCTAATAATGTTCAATGCCATAGTTAAAACTCATATTTGGTAGAAATGTTACAGGATTTAGTTGGAGATTTTCGAAACTTTGTCGCCTTAGTTTTTTCCCTCTATCTTTCTTTTTTCTTTCTTTGTAAAAAGTGAAAATGAGTTACTAATATAATATATATTTAAAATAAATTTGATCTTTCGTGATTGCGATCATGAAGTTATATAAAGAATATCCCTAGCTGTTTACCAAAACTCTTGCTCGATCATGTTCGTCAGCATATTAATCTGCACAGTGTTGGCAATTAACTATAATAGAGAATTCGTTAAATAAAAGTATTCATAAATTTTCTATAGAGAATTTCGTGCTTTTAGATGGGCGGAATTTATATTCATTGTATTATATATCCTGATGAAATCATTCTCAGTCCAATTACGTCACAATGTAACAATATATGATAGAAGAGCAAGGATATTGAAACGAACATCAATATGAAACAGACCAGAGGTAGTGAATTGATAAACAGAGGGACGTGTGATGTCATCCTCATTCCTCAAGCAGCTGTAATCAAGAATGTCTCTCGGAATGCAAAGTACAACAGCGACGAATCCCTTCGATCCGAAAAACGAATAGCTGAATACCAATTTCTTGCAACCAATAAACTTAAATTTAGTTCTTCAAACGTTTATTCGGGCGCATAATTGAACGTTGAGTTTTTCAGAATAATATATTAATGACAGGCTTAGTTCCGAATAAAGTGACACGCAATATGGAGAGTAGGGTATTATCACTTAATTAGACCGAATATCACAATTATTACAGTTAAATTGCGCAATTATTTCTCACATCTATACGTTGAAGTAAATATTGCAACCGAACAGGCTGCAAAATGTCTCAAGAGCTTTCCTATCATTTCCCTATAAAATAATAATAATAATAATAATAATAATAATAATAATAATAATATAGTAATAATAATAATAATAGTAATAATAATAATAATAGTAATAATAGTAATAATAATAATAATACTAGTAATAATAGTAATAATAGTAATAATAATAATAATAATAATAATAATGAATATTTTGGTTGAGGATACCTGTGTAAATAACAGAATCAATCCTGGATAAAAAAAAAATATACTTACTTACTCACTGGCACTATCGAACCCGTAGGTTCATGGCCGCGCGGACATAAGCTCTGCATACATTCCTATCCTGAGCTAATGCTTTCCAATCATTCCGTGTATAATCTACTTCCCTCAAATCATAGTTAATGTTGTTCTCCCACCTCATTCTTGGTCTACCAACTGGGCGTTTTCCCTCTGGCTTTCCTACAAGAAGCTTCCATGCACGTCTTTCATTCTCCATTCGTGCAACATGTCCTGCCCATCGCAGTCTACGAGACTTAACTGTTCTTATTATATCTGGCTAATAAAAAAATATTAATAATAATATTATTATACCGGTAATGAATTAATTATATTTGGTATATATCACGTAAATAACATGAACATTTTATTTATAACATAATTTTCTGTTTATACCTAAAAGTTCATCTTTTCCATGAGAATGTGTTATTGTAATAAGGAACCCGAGTCACTATTCTTACTTTTTGAGTTAACAGTGATTTCAAGATCTCTGAGGGTAAATGCATGATTTAGTGTTAAATAGGTCCTGACTCAACCATTCTATTGAGGAGAAACACGTAGGACTACTTGAAATTTCACTTTATTGTAAAAAGTTACTTTAGTCAATGATTTTGGTACTTTTTTACAAACATTGTTGGTAACCAAGGAATACATTATTTTTGTCATTACTGGTAAGCGTGTGATTTCACTTATAATGAATCAGCTGTGCATTATTTGGAGGGAATCTAATGACAAATTAGGAATTAAATTTGATCCAGGAGGATATTTGTTACAAGTGTAGGATAATTAGCGAGTGGGAGTGAACTTGAAGTGTCCCCTAAAGCGCGGAAGAGAGGAATTGTTCATCCAGAAATGTATAGAAGAAACATTATTAAAAATGCCATAGTTAAAGTTTCTGAATATATTGACCATGGAGGAAAACGGAGGAGAGCTCGTTCTACTCGTTCAACCTGCAGATAAGTGTTATAAAATAAATGCAATTTTTTTGTTACAAGTATTAATATATTACTTCCATATTCATGTTGTTTTCAGATTCTTGAAAATTAAGATTTGGCCTACTGCATTCTTTGATTAAATTTTAAAACTATAATTTATTCTTCTCTCTTTGGAAGTGTCTTAAACAGTGTTTTAATCTGTTTGATGACGTTGATCAAGGTGTTATTTATGATATACTTTATCAAATGGAACGAAAAGTTGAACGAAACTCACATTTTCGAAGAATGATTGAGGCAAACGATGTGAAACAACATAGAAAGAGGAAATAATGTAGTAAGGAGAAAGAAAAGTCACTTAAACACCATGCTATTCTTTACGACCATAAAATCGAGGTTTGTCGTGAGGCATTGTTAATGTTGTATAATATAACAGATAAGCGAGTAAGGCGGATACGAAAGTTGCTTCTGGAAGGTAAATGTCTTCAAGAGAGGCGTGGTAAACATCCCTGTGCCTTCAAGAAATTTGGAAATGATCTACTGACAATTCATAATCACATTAGCCCATTTCCAGTAAAAGAAGCACACTATACCCCTGGAATAATTAAGTACCTGTCTCCTAAAATGTCTGTGTCTAAAATGTACACTGTATTTAAATCTAAGTACCCTGACACTACAATTACCTACGTTTTTTATGCAAAGTACTTCAAAGAAAATTTCAGTGTCCGATTTGGAATCCACATGTTTTTGTTAATAAATGAAAAACAAAATAAAAAACAAAACTCTTTGTGATAGAAGCAAAAAATAGCTGCTGCTGAATTGATGGTCCACCAAAGGAGATAAAAATTTCCAGAAGGCAATGGACGAATCTAAAGAATTCTCTAAAGAATCTCATAAGGTCCTTGGCTTGGTCTTTGATTTTATACAGATCTTGGAGCTGCCTAAAATTCCTATTCAAGAAATATTTTACTTAAGATAGCTAAATATTTATGTATTTTGTATTTACAACATGAAAACTGAAGTAGCACATTTTTATATGTACTACGAAGGAGAGACACACAAAGGACCGACGTTGCTTCATTTTTATTTCTATGTATCACGAAATATGTTTCACCTGACACTGAAAAGCTTCATTTATTCGCCGAAAATAGTCCAGGCCCAAATAAAAACCATACATTGTGCCAATTCTGCTTTGGACTTACCGATTCCGGGAGGTTTAAGAAAATAATTAAGTTGTTCCCAATTACAGGCCATTCATATCTGCCATACGACAGAGAATGTTCTGTAATAAAACTTCCAATGAGAAGACGTGATCGGATATAAATCCTTGAAAGAGTTATGTGAACCTATTTGCAACTCTTCAACAAAATCACTTAATAATGATGAACAGAACTGTACAGAAATTATTGATTTTAAACTGTGAACCGTACCTGTACCCATCTGTACCTAGCATGACGTCACTAGCGGTGAAGACACTACTTGAGTTCAGAAACCACTACTAGACCAGTGTTCGGTTTTCAGGTACGTGCAAACGTCGGTTTTTCTAAAAGAGAAAAAATTCACCCTATGTAGCAGTACAAGGTGGGATCACCATTTAAGGAATCGCCATCGACATGGCTGGCCCCTTTCCAGAGATGGACGCTGGGAACCGGTACCTGTTACTGTCCATGGAATACTTCAATAAATGGCCAGAAGCCTACGCTATCCTCACCCTAGAAGCCTCTACCTTAGCTAACGCACTAGTCAGCAACTTCGTGTGTCGCTACGCGGTACCAATGGAGCTGCATAGCGACCAGGGTCGCAAATTCGAGTCCAAGCTAATGAAGGAACTGCTGCAATGACTGGGGATACATTAGACCATGACCATCTCACTTCATCCGCAATCTGATGGGATGGTAGAACCCTACGTTAAACCTGTATGAACTACTATTCAAGGTGGTGTTAAGTCATCAGAGAGATTTGGACACCAGGGTTCAACTGTTCCACCTGGACTACCGTACATCTACCGACGACACTCCTGAATTGACACCTGCCAAGATGGTCTTCAGGAGGGACGTGCGACGTCTAGTTTTGTGCTCCACCCGATCCTGACCAGCCGGCAACCGACAATGTGGGGATGTCGACCGACATAGTGAGGGAAACTCGTCGGTATGCTTGAGAGCACCTTAAAATATGCAGCGACAGGATGAAGGTGCATTATGACCGTCTGACCAACTCCACTGGTTTCAACGAAGGCGACTTTGGTTGGCTGTACCACCCTAACCGAACAAAAGGAAAATCACCGAAGATACAGCGTTCCTGGGATTGACCATACAAGGTAGTGAAGAGAATCAACGATGTGGTCTACAGAATTCAGCGCCAGCGTAGAATAAAAATGATAGTGGTACATCCAGATCGAATTGCAACACGCATGCGAGCTAACCGGAACGATCAGGCTCTAAGGAGGGAGCATTGTGATGTGTCGTAATAATGTGTCGTAAGAACTTTGCGGGTGAGGGCGAGAATAGTTGTCCCGCATTGGTATACATAAATTTGCGAGTTGCCGACTCGAGAGTCGAAAGACCCGTGCAGACCATCGAAATGTCTGGGCCCCCATTCCAGAGATATCTACTCGCCTTTTCTGGAAAGATCGAGGATCAGAGGATTCCACACTGGAACAGTTTCCATTAGACATCGATATATATTACATCTCCCTTCCTATATAATCTGCCGCTAGAGACGGAAGCGAGACAGTTGTAATATGACAGCAATTGAGAGCAGACTAAGAGAGGACAAACTGTAGTGAGTGTGCTCATCAGAGACCGTAAAATAAATGTGTACGAGATAAACTTTAAATCAAAAATAATTATTAGTGCAAATTGAGAGTGAAGTGTTATTGAAAGTCTGTAGAATCAAATGAAGTTAGAGTGAAATTTTACACGACAATCTGTGTTATTATTTACGACATAAACTACGTGAAGACAACCCCTGACCAACAACTGACAATATTATCAAGGAATCCAAGACAGTTAAGTTTTTTCCAATGGCCAGAAAAAAATATGATCGGTAGATAAAATTAATTTCGGCTGGATACCAGGAAACAAGAAGTGACCAAGGAAAGCCCTCAAACAAATAAAAAGAAGCACTGGAGGAACTTGGAAGGATAATTGCTCAAGATAGATGGTTGTGTATAAGATTTGATATTTCCTTCCTGCAGTGGATTCACAACGGTTGTTACACATGCATACATGTGTCTCCAATATTTAGGGTCAAAACTATACAAATGATAAAGAATTCTAAATAGAGTATTTTGACGTAAGAAACCAGTAGTCGAACATGGATATTTTGGATAATACGAGATTTTGAATCAATAAATAAGCGAGAAATTAATTCTTGCAAGCAGCTTCATTTATTTCGACACTCATAATCAACGCATATCTCCGATCAGTTGTTGAAAGTGGGGACTCATCTAAACAATACATCTTTTAATCTCTGATTAAAAGGACAGATCCTGTCCTGTCGCCAGAGAAAACACTGGATCTCACTCTTTTGATTTATTTCTGTTAGGGAAGCACATGATTCATAGTGTCTGAAACTTTTCTAGTACCTAAAGAGAAACTGCTTTCTAGGGTCTTTGCTGCCGCTTCAATATTGGAACAGATGTAAGTGATTTTGGAGAGGGTACGACAGATTTTCATGCGTCATTATAATGCATGCTAGTCGCCAATTTCAACTTTGAGGTATAAGTTGGTTACGATTATCAAAATTCAAGCAACGTGAAAAATTATCCTCACACTGGTCTATTAATTACTTAATCAAGATCTCGAAGCGTCTAAAAATCAATTTTCATCCATTTGTCCCTTATGTCAAAATGCTCAATTTAATGTCCTCTATCATCTATATAATTTTGACCATAATATGTGGAGACACCATATATATATATATATATATATATATATATATACAGGGTGTAAATTAATTACACCGCACAAATTTAACTGCTTACAGAGTGGTATCATACAAGTAATTTGAGATAGGGAACCAATGGTCTACGAGGGAAATTCGGCGAGTTATAGGGAATCAAAATAATCGAAAATTAATACAGATATCAACAGGAGAGCAAAGTAGGAGAGATAATTATACTAGAATAACTTCAGATCTTAGTATTAATTCCGAGATCCTGATTTCTAATAATTCATCAACAACGTTTACGAAATATTGGATTATGAAATTCCTTAAAATATCGAACTTAGCAGATGATTGCGCGCCACTGTACTCGTAAAAGCAGAATCGGTAAAATGTTAGCCTTAACTCAGAGCGAAACACGCAGAATAAGTGTAGTTAACGTGTGACTTAATGGTTAAGGCGATTAATTTGAGATTTGAACATTGATGGTTCAAATCACGGCAGGCCACTTCTTTTTTTTTTTCTTTTTTTTTCCCCCTGCGTGTCTACTGTGGTATGTTGACACTGAAATTTGTTCAGTATAGACACGCGCAAAATTCCTATTCCCGTATTGGTTATTACATACACATCTGATTAAAAGTTACTTCAGTATCAGTCGCATACATGAAAACATCATGGAACATCTTTACAGTTATGCTGAACTTGCCGAAATGTATCTGATTTATGGTGCAGCACAAGGTAGTGGTGAAAGAGCTGCTGCCATGTACGCGAAGCGGTATTCGAATAAACGTCATCCTCACCGAACAACCTTCGAATCTGTTAATAGGCTTTCACGGGATCATGGGGCGTTGAAGGTAAACAGGTGTAGACTCCGGTGAAAGACGTACTCGCCGCACTGCAGAGTTCGAAGAAAATGTTCATTGGATGGAAGGTGATCCTTCTACTTGTACTTGTGCTATCGCACGTGTAATGAGCACGAACCATGAAACCACATGGAAAGTCCAGCACGAAGACCAGCTCTATACCTTTCACCTAAAAAAATGTACAATCCTTACAGCCAGTGGACTTCGCTCAAAGGGTTCAATTTTGTAATTAGACTTTGCTGCAGCTAACGCTCTTCTTTTCCTATGTGTTATTCTATTCATTGATGAGGCAATATTAACTACGGATGGGCTGGTTCTGAACTCAAAGAACAGTCATATGTGGGATTATGAAAATCCTCATGCCATCTTTGAGAGGGGTCACCAGCAGGCATTTTCGTTGAAGATATAGGCATAATCTCTGACCACATCACTGGCCCCTACCTTCTTCCCCAGAGATTAAATGGTGTCATTTTTAAGGCATTTTTACAGCACTTCCTACGTAGATTGCAAGAAGTAGTTTCTCTTCACGTCATGCCCATCGCCATTTCTGCCGGAACGTGCGAAATCATTTGGATGAAGTGTATCCTTTCCGCTGGATATAGGAAGAGGTAGTTCAACTGTAGTGTGGCCAGCTCGCTCTTGAGATCTCTGCCCACTTAGTTATTTTTATGGGGACACCCATGGGCGTAGCGAGGTGGGTGCAGGGCCCTTGATTTTCGACCTATTAACCCTAGATAGAATGAGGTTTTCTATTACCCGAAATTAGGTGTAAAAATGTTAAAGATAGATGTAAACATTTAAAATAATAATATTAAGCCCGCCAAGCCCAATCGATGAGATACATCGATTTAACAAGTACCTATCTCAGTGAACATAAGCATCGCCAGTACGTCAGAAAATTCTAGACCTGTATTTTGAACGGCTAACGCAGCATTCATTTCTCGATTTTCAGCTGAGTAGGCCTACCTGAGTTTTTTTCCGACGCCCTGACGCTTGTAGAAACTTCGCATGACTTTGACTCGTCATCGGCCACACACACTTCTGTAATGAATCCCTTTTACACGCTTTATATTAGCTTGACCTGTATCTGTCTATCTATCTACGTAACGGAATCCTTGAACACGATATTCACCCACTTAAAAACATTGAATCGACTTGAAACTTTGTATACTTGTAAAGGACCCATGACAATACAATAATTTCATATCTTTTTTTTCTAAAATCCTGGCCAGAATCATCAAAAAATCAAAAAATAAAAACCGGTATAATAGGTTGCGGACTTATCGACTTTTTAGTCAATCGTTGTAAGTGATCAGTTGGTAGAGCGGTGGACTGTAGTGGTATGTAATTTCAGTAATCCATAGGTCGCTGGATCAAATCCGGCTCGGAGGATTTTTTAGAAGAGTATTAAGCAATAAAATTTTCATGGGATTTCGGTTTATGACAATCAATTAAACTAAAAATAAAAAATAATAGTTTAAAAAAAGTTAAACAACACGCTTTATTAGAAAACCAAACTAAAAAATAAATAAGAGTTTAAAAAACTAAAACAACACGCTTTATTAGAAAACCGAACTAAAAATGAAAAATAATTTTAATTTCCAACACGCTTGGGGAAAAAATTAAAGTGGTCAACAAAAAATCATCTCCAACACATCTAGAATAAAACTAGAATTATCTACAAAAAATAATTTTACCATTAAAATAGTTGGGTGCTTTTTATGGTTTTTACGTTTTCTTCTTAGAGACTTTACTTTTACCAATATCTGTTTATTATCAAATATATTAATTTATATAGAGCACCCCACGCTTTTGATGGTAAAATTATTTTTTTGTAGGTAACTCTAGTTTTAGTCTAGATGTGTTGGAGATGATTTTTTTGTTGACCACTTTAATTTTATCCCAAGCGTGTTGGAAATTAAAATTGTTCTTAATTTTTTAGTTCGGTTTTCTAATACAGTAAAATGTGTTGTTTTAGTTTTTTAAACTATTATTTATTTTTTAGTTTCGTTTTCTAATAAAGCTTGTTGTTGTAGTTTTTTAACTATTATTTATTTTACAGTCTTTTAATGGCCAAGCCCACTAACCGTGATTGATCAGAGGTTCCTCATGCCTATGTATCGTACTTTCTAGTAACTTCGATAGGCTCAAATAATTATCCATTTGACATATTCTTTACTCGAAGGATCTAGACTCAAGCTTTAACTTTTAACTACGCGTATTTGTGCTTGTATGCGTAAAAATGGATATAAGAAAATTGTTTGGTATCTACACAAGTTGTATCATTGTAATATTATTATTTCGCGTATAGTTTAAAATTCATCACATCCGAAGAAGAAGATTTACCTACCATTTACCCACATACTGATATTGGCAACTGTATCGGGAGATCAGAGCTAATGCGTAAAGAAGGTAAAGTGAAAATTCTGACAAACTGCTGGAGTCCCGAAAGCTTCAATATCAGCAAAGATGCTGAACATTTAAAACAGAAATTCAAACATTGTTGGATCCAACAATATTCACCCTGGCTATTCCGCAAGACTCAAAGATGCGCTCTGTATATATTGTGCTCTATTCTCCCCACATATTGTGAGGGGCGTTAAAGGGCCAGTTATAGTGAGCCTCTTCCAGAAGATTTTTCAATATGCATGAATTTGCCTAAAACTTTGTGAGAGCCGCTGGCATGTGGATGCGGCGCAGTCAGCACGCCTGTTTTCAAGTGAGGCACCTATTGGCAAAACCTCTTAAGTGGCTAAAAGATTGTGGCGGATAACTTGAAATATTTGTCTTCCATCTTGGATACCATAATCTTCTGTGGCTTCCATGTCTTACCTTTAAGGGATAAAACACTGGGCCAAGGCGTCTTGAGCGATTTGATTCAGTGGAGAATTTATGCCGGTGATATAAGCTTTAAACCTCATTTAAACGCCAAAAATGCTACCTATCTTACTCCACAAATTAAAAATGAATTGTTTGAATTATGTGACTTGAGGTAAAGAAAATTATTGCGGATGATGTACAAAATGTACAGTGTTTTAGATGAGAAAAGCTGTGACTTTTCTGGGAAAGAGCAATTGCCCATTGGTGTGCTGTATTTTTACGAGGCTGAATAAAATTCGAGAAGAGTTATTAGGCTTTGTTGAAATGAAATGAATGGATGCTCAATCAATACCTGCAGAAATTGAGTTTTTTTCAAAGAGAAACACAATGAACAGCACAAATGTGTCGGCCAGGACAATGACAGCTACGCAACAATGTTTAGGAAAATACAACGCGGCCCAAGAACTTCTGCGCGAGTTTCTTCCCAAAAGTATTTACTGCCACTGCGCGAGCCACAAATTCATTCTTGTGGTAAATGATTGAATAGTGTGCCCGAGTTGAGAAACACGATAGCTACAATTAAAGATATTATAATTTTTTTCGAGTGTTGCCGTCGAGAAGACAGCACGTCACAAGCATCCTCATGACCTGCGAAAAACGTTGGTTGTAAAAATATATAAGTATTGGGATATTTGAGAAACACTTTTTGAAATTGATGAACTGCCTGAAATTGATTGCAGTAGAAATAAACGCACCAAGCCGAAAACAAGCTGATCAGTTCATGCTGCTGCAAGTAGAAGTACTTTCATCTTTTGTTTGTGCCAAAATATTCTAGTTATTTGGAACTTGTCGTTAATTCGCTGCAAGCCTTGGCGCTATATATTTAATTAATTCACGGCCCATGTTGAAAGCATTAAAAACATGGTAATAGTTCATCGAAAAAATGGTTATGAGATCTCCGAAGGCATCATGAGAGAGATGGAAGCTATTGTTTCTGAGCTAGGTATAGAAATCACACTACCAAGAATATCTAATAAGCAGACACATCGAGCTAATCCACAATGTAATCCCGAAGATTACTTTAAGGTGGCCATATTACATCCCTACTTAGATTCCTTTCACACAGCTTCGTCAGACAGATTTGAAGAACAATAGCGTCCTGATTTTTAACTTAAAATGCTGCACCCTAAGAATCTAAAAACATTTATGAAAAATACCCAATCAACGGCGAGAGAAATTTCAGAATATTTTAAAATCGAGGGTTTGTCCGCCGAAATTCAACTATGGCACCGTATGTGGATGAAACGAAGTGACCAGGATGAGGAAGATGATTTCGTTAACATCGTGGACGAGTGTGATTTTTTCCCATTCATCAAAAAGCAATTGTAAAATGCCTGTCTTTACCACGCACTACGGCGTCTATTGAACGCACATTTAGCACCCGAAGAAGAGTGAAGGCATGGTGCCGTTCCACAATGACAGGAAATCGCCTTAATGGCCTGTGTATGCTCAGTCTGCACAATAAACTTATTATAAATTATATTGAAAAATTCAAACAAACGTACTTAAAAAATGTTCTCAAACGAAAAGGCGAGTCGAACTGTGTGTAGTTCACTTTATTAGCGGCTATAATATAGCTAATAGTTTCAATACAATTAAATATAAAAATTAAGTAATCGTGACATATATTGAGGTTAGTTAAAAAAATAATGGTAGTGTTTTGTATTTTTTATTTGTTCGTTTGTACCCGGAAGATATACAGTCAAAAAAAATTGCACCCCCCTTAATCCAATGCTGGCTACGACCATGGGGACACCTGAAAACACTGGTGTATGCGACCCCTGTTGATACAGATGAACTGTTATTTGCACGCATAATCGCATCATGTAATGTGATCCGCGAGACATATAGTATCTTGAACGGGGTACGATAATCATTTACTCGCAGATGTAGTCTATGTTGTGGGAATGGAGGTGGCCAATTTGAACAATTTTTCCAATGAGTCTGCAGGTGTTTTAATTTTTTTTTTTATTTACTCAAGTGTATTCTTTCTTATTTCCCAATAACATGACGTATACATAAACCGTACCTCTTCAAGTTATTACTCTTGTGATCCCTGCATTACCGTATCGTATACCTAAGTACATAAGGACTGTACAGTACAGTTGCAAAATTTATTTAGGAAACCTATTGTACTCTAAAGTATGTGCATTATTATTACAACCTTTCAAACAATTGTCCACACAATACGTACGTACTTAGAATTTTTTTGTAAATCATGTACTGCGCCGATATTACAATACCGTATTCTGTAAAATAATGAATAAACAATTAAACCAGAAGTAAATCTACGTACGTAACTAATTTAGAGGATATACATAATAAAGGAAGAAAGGGAAAAAAGTGTACTCATACTGTACGTAGTTTCGAACATGATGCATCAATCTTACATTTGCGTTGGTTGTTAAACTGGCATTGAGCTAAAGGCGCATATTATTTCCATTTTAATTTGAAATAACTAGTAGCGTGCCAACCATTTTACAAATTGAATCATAACTTGGGCATTTTTATTCGTAGACCATTAGTTCATTGTCTCAAATTGCTTATATAATATCCCCTTATACGTACTTAAATTTGTGCGGCAATATCCTAATATTGTGTATTTCTTTGACCAGGTGTATATCAGACGGCAAGTCGTCTTAAGTACTGGACGACCCCGAATTCAATCCCGGGCAATGAAATTGTGGTTATTACTTCACTGGTTCGTGTCCATATAGGTCCAGGAATACATTACATTTCATTGAGTAGCACTAAGAAATTGTGACTGGGAGTAAACGTGAATAAAATTATATATATATGGGCCACGCATAAAAATACTCTAAGTTTGTGTCTAACAGATGTCTGATCAGTCTGCTCAGCAGTCTAGGTAAGTTATTCGAAGGACTCCTGCTGAGCAGGCTGGTCGAGACAACTAACGATTTGCGCATCATTCCCAAAGAAGAATTTGGCTTCATGCCGGGCTGTTCCATGACGCTGCAACTGTTACGTTTAATTGAATATATCATTTTTGGGTTTAACTATAAAGAAAGTACAGTTGCAGCGTTCTTGGATGTTGAAAAAGCATATGATACGGCCTGGCATGAAGGCCTGCTATATAAATGACACACTTGGGTTTCTCCGACGGGGTTGTTGCAATCATCTCTTCCTATTTACATAATAGAACATTTGTAGTCAGCGAGGGAACGGCACTCTCTGATAGCAAATTCATCTTAGCAGGGGTTCCGCAGGGACGGTTTTATCATCACTTCTCTATAATACATACACCGCCGACATCCCCAGGAACTCACAGACACAGCTAGCCTTGTAAGCCGATGATGTAGCGATCTATTGTAAAGGTAGATGGCTACAGATGACTAAGGTACAGAGAGGCCTACGGGATATTGAACGGTGGGCTGACAAATGGAGAATTAAAATAGGTAAAACTAAGAACCAGGGTATTATTTTTTATCCTTAGACAAAACTTATCTCAGGCGGAAACATTGGAATACGACAATACTCCAATACGATACCAGCCCACTGTTCAATATCTAGGGGTTATAGTGGATAAACAGCTTAAATGGTCAAAACATCTTGAAAAATTACACAATAAATTCTTTAAGAGCCTCAACCAATTTAGACATATTTTGAGAGCAACCTCTCTACATCCTAAAACACGATCCCTTGGTGTACAGGGTATTAGATCACAATTGATTTACACCTGTCCCGCATGGCTCACTCTCGCGCGCTATGAAATCGACAAACTTCAGATACTACAGAATAGATGCTTACGATATGCCGGTGATTATTCACTCCGTACTCGAATTGACAAAATACATACCGAATTGCAAATTGATATTCTTCTAGATGTGATGATCTCCCAGACCAAGAAGCTTTATGAAAAAGCCAAATTAAGTAACAATGAACTAATCAATGACCTAGGCAAGTATGATACTGGAGAAATAACTAAATTCAAAATGCCTTAGTACTATTTGGCTTAGGATCTTTGTGCTCCTATGCCCACTACAAACGAAAATATACGATAGGAATCATCACGTCTAGAAGAAGAGATTAAGGTGGCAATCATCGGCATTCTGATATTCTTGTCAAAAGAGCAGATTCTCTAGGCATAAAAATACGCTGTATAATGGAAATGGACAATTAATGACAAATAAGGGAAATTTTGAAGAAGTAGCTGAATTAAAATGTCTAGGAAGAATAATTACAAACATTAATTAAATGCAGAAAGAAATCAAACTTAGGCTCAATCCTGGAATTACCTGCTATTATGTATTTCAGGAATTCTTGTCGTTCCAACTTGTCTCAAAAGCATTAAAGTGATATATTATTCTCCCACTTTGCATTACGTGAATGCGTAACATGGACTCTTATTTTGAGAGGAAAAAGGATTACGAATATTTATATTTGAGAATGATGTTATTAGATTTGTTTTTTGGACCAAAAAGAGATGAACAGACAGGTGAATGGAGAAGACTTCATAACAGTGAGCTACGTGGTATTTATGAGAAACAAGATATAGTAAGAACAGTTAAGTCTTAGACTGCGATGGTCAGGATATGTAGCACAAGTGGGGATTGAAGGAAGGGCATGGAAACTTATTGTAGGAAAAGCAGAGGGAAAGAGCCGAATAGGCAGGCCAAGAATGAGGTGGGAGAATAATATAAACAATGATTTGAGTGAAGTAATTTTACAGGAAATGATTTGAAGACATTAGCCCAGGATAGAGGCGTATGGAGAGTTTATATCCGCGCTGGGAGAATATTAACAATGATTTGAAGGAAGTAGATTATACAGGGAATGATTGGAAGACAATAGCTCAGGATATAGTTGTATGGAGAGCTTATGTCCGCCTGACTATGAACCTACGTGTTAGTTAGTGCCAACGAGTTAGTTAGTTAGAATATAATGATCATATTAGTTCGAAGGTAAACTAAAACCTAAAAGAGTTTTTATGAATCGAGTTTTGATTGGAAATATGCTTGTACAATTGCAATAATTGATACATTTGTTTAATGAAATGTATTTATTGTTTGAAACTGGTACAAATTATTTGCAGGCATTAATTGACGAGCACTAACTTTCTGTGAATTTTGAGACAAATTATATTCTGACCCATTGTAGGGCTAAGTTTTGAATTTCGCAGGCAGCGGCGAGAGTCGTATTTCGCCTTTTATGGTAGAAGGAGATTTGTAAGCTAGCGACTCACGAGTCGGTGGGGAACGATTCGACAGAAATCAGACTGGAATTCCAGATCATTCTGATCCTTGAATTTATAAACAGGTGTTAAATTATAATGAGCCAATGGTGAACGAGTTGTGAACTAGTAAAAGTTGCCAAGAAAATGTTTTAAGTGAAGCCGTGAGCAAGTGTGAACAACTGAATTATAAAATAAACTGTGGAAGAGGCTCCTATAGCAGAATATTACATGTGTGTATATTATAAGGTATAAAGTAGATTTGGGATATTAATGTAAACATTTGTGAAGATAAATTAAAGAAACTCAGCCTCTATCGTGCTACCCGCGCTACAGTATTATGAGATAAATTGTATTTCAGACAACTTGAAGCAGATACGGCGAATTTTAGGAAAGTATTATGGAGATCCCTATTTTCTTTATAAGATGCCTTATTCCTAAACCAATTTTCCGAAACTGAAATATTAATCTAGTGTTTTTTTTTTTCCTTAGGAAATATTTAGCTTGTTTTTTTACTGATAATTCATGAATTCATAATACTTTGACTTTATTAGTGTCTGTCTATCTGATACTTAATTAGGTCTGTGTAGTTTATATTTTATTGTATTTGAAGAAAGCTTATTTTATAGATTAATTTACCTTTATTCTGATAATTGAAGATTTAATATAATATAGTCATCCAAATATATTTTTAAACCTTATATACGACTTAAAAGCTCATTAATCAAGATATTTTATTTCATGACGCATATAAATTACCTCGAGGTATAATGTGGACCGAAAGACATGTAGACGAGGAAATTAAATTGTTTAATGATATTGTGACACTGTCGTATGACAAATATATGCACCTTTCAAAGTAAAAAAAAGATTGCCAGTCCACCAGCACCTTGGACGACACAATCACTTGTAACAGAAAGAGACTTACAATAGAACAACGTATGGGCTCAGGTTACTATGCACTTAACACGACACACTTTTGTAAGTTCATTGTATTACAGCACACATCTTTGTTTGTAATGCATAAATGGAAATAAAATATATTCTATGGTGTTATGTAGTCTGTTATAGTGTTCCTAGTTTCAAAACATCAGGCATTCACACAAGACTCGTATTGACATTTTTTTGGGCTGGGAACAGGGCCTCAAGGAGGGGCTTACAATCCACTCTTTAGGTATTCTGCCATAAGGTGTTAAAATGGCTTAGAGTCGAGAGGTAGTACACGAATGTCCTCCCCCCTGGATCAACAGAACAGCATATTTTAAATATCTGTGTTTCGTTAAACGCGAATATTTTTTCCTAAATGAGATGAGGTGAAGGGTGATATGAAATGAATGCGTGAATAAATTAAGGTGATATAACATGATGGGGGAATGAAGAGAAGTGAAGAGTGCATTTGGGATGAAATTAGGGAAAAGGAAATACCCCGAAGAAACCCCTAAAATTCCCGGTTAAGCACATTAATATCAGTTTATCGTAAGTACTGAAAATGTAAATCCATATTAACTTACAAACGTTTACATATCTCTACTAATGAAGCTGCAAGGAATCCTGAAATACGACATGCTTACTGCTATACCTGAGGAGGTACTTTTCAAATCTCACTACGTCTATTAAAACAAACATTTTAGGAGAGAAGGAAAACTGTTTATGTCCAATGCCTAGAAGTAAAATTTTAATTTAAATTCTCTAATAATATTACTGAATTTCCAGATACAGGATCGAATGTCTAAGAAATAAACTAACAAGGTGATTAATAATCACAGGAAAAATGGACTTAATACAGTTTGATATGGAATACAAAAGAAATTAATTTTTAATAGGCCTACTGGTTAATGTTTCAATTTTTTAACATATATTTTGAAAGCGGACCTAATTTACAGATCAATCCTTGCGTTGATGTTTTAAAGCTTACTAATCTTAAGAAGACTTTAAACAGATACAATTTGAAATTGATTGTTAGGTTACTGGAAAACCGAAGACTGTATTAAGTTTAGTATTAAATATTTTATAAAATATATTTTAATACTTTCAAATATTGTGAAATACATTTCATTATATTCTAATAATAAGAATACACATACTGTTAACGACAAAGTACGGTTCCAAGTGGAAGGAATGATGGACATAATATTATTTGAAGTGAACGCTTTAATTCAAGACTGATTTACATGGGATTTAATACGGTTAGATACGAACTGACTTCAAAATTGGATAGGTCTTGTCATGAATTTCACTAAGCAATGTAAAACTCAATTTCATAAAAAAAATGACATAATATGATTATAAAAGTACCTGCTCATCGCACCTATTTACTAACAGCAAAACATAAGTGTGGAAAAACTATAAAAGCCTGGAAAATAGTAATAATTAAAAATGTCCACCAAGCCTGCCCTAACATACCACTTGACGACTTGATGAAAATTTTTGTACTTCTTACGCTGAGCCCAAATGTAAATAACAAAAGAACTAATTATATGTACAACTCCTTCACGAATGTATGTTCTTTTTCACTAATATGCCACCTACTGATTTAAAGAAATGGGTCAAACATATTAAATCAACAGTCGAAGGTGATGACTAGGGCCCGAAATTTATGCAATATCAAATTACGAAATATATATATATCCAAAATTGGTGAAAACGTAAATAAATATGTCATGAAACAATTATATGCAAAATCCAAAATTTCATTTCTTTACTAGAAAATGGAAGTTCACAGGTAGGTTCTTAATCAATTGACTTATGCTACAAAGTACTGAAGTACAAGTGTCTCCCATTCAAGAGATTGAGTCACATAGGAACGATATGCACAATTATAATATACATTTCCAAATATTCTGCCGTCATGCACCGTTTTATGTCTGATAATATGTTTTCATAAATAGAGAAATATCACTTAACTTGGCATGAGGTCAGTGGTGCATATTTATATAAAGGGATTGTGCTAGGAATAATATTCTAACGGAGTTCAACAATTTCATCATTAAGTAAGCGAGACAAAATATCAAGAATTGAGCATCCAGGGTTCTTATTCAGCACAGATTGCAGTTTAGTGGAAACTACACCACTTACTTCACCTGGTGCAACACTGACCTTCTGAATTGTATCTTCGTAATTCCCACAGCTTCTTGGAGAGGTATACTTGAAGTCTCGAGTTTCTTAAAAATGTTGGGAAGCCAGCTGAATTGACTTATGGTGTATGAAACTGAACAGAGCACATGAGAACTCTTGAACACTGACAAGGATTTACTTACAAACAATACGCGATCAGAAGAAAAGTTATCCATCACTGCCTTCACATCATCGAAGTGGTTACCGTAGAAAATCACAGCTTTAATTCATGTTGTCCATCTTCTTAATATTGGCTCCGGAGGCGGAGGTACATCAGGTAGTTGAAGTTTGAAGCATTTAACACGATAAGGGCATTTCAAGAAATTATTCTACGTTGCTTATACAAGTGTATTTTCTTCTGGTATGTTGTGTGTAACTTCCTCTGCCACTCATTGCAATGCATGAGCCTTCATGTAACATGAATTAGGTTTGGATAAAATGCAATAAGCGATTACCCGCTTCCAACGTGTATGGAGCTGCATCTGTGTACACCTGTAGGATCCTCTCTTCTTTTGCGCCATCTAGTCATAGTGCCTTATATCTATCATTAATGAATCTAGCAAATGTTAAACTATTTGTTGCCTCCAAAGTTTTAAGATAAATTAAATAGGGGTTTGATGCAGCTTCAGAGTCCTATTTGCCACAATTAGATTAGCGATCAAATGACCTGCAGCAACCATCTTCTCATCACCAGAAATCCAATTAGGTGATTTGCTTATGCCAGCCTCGATGTTTTCTAATATGCCAACATAATAAGAATCCAAGTAATTCTTTCTGATCATGGACTCGTCGAGAATCTTGCTGTTACAGTATTTTATAAGACGTTTAAATGCAGGTACTTGAAGTTTGTTCCAGGATGTTCCCTTATGCCTATGCCATGCACAGTTCTTTGTAAAATTCGCTATTATATTATGTTGGCTGCCCCTGCAATTGTGTAAGTATTACCTGTTCCTTTGAAGAAATCCATTGTTTATTACAAAAATGTAGATTGTTTCGTAAATGTTGTTGAATTTGGGATTTCATCGCACACCCTATACGTTTATCACAAGTTTGGCATAGGACTGTTTTACCATCGGTGGTTAAAGCACTTTCAATAGAAATCCATGTTTCCAGTTTTGATGAGAACGAAGACGCAACCGGTGCCGTGGTTAACTTATATGCAACTGACTGTTACAAATTCTGAAGCGTTTGAGAACAAGAAAGGAAAACGTTAAAAACGTGTCATTGTTTCCCGCATCGAACTCGTGCAAATTAGCTTTTAATTTAACAGGAATATATTGGATTAAGGGAAACGTAAAATAATGCGGAAATAATATTAAATTATGAGAAAGAATGTACTATAATGTGAAATATGTATTATAGCATAAAGTATATAAAAATATGTAATTTAACACTTATGAGAAAGGGTGTTTCATTTTAATTCAGGGATATTTTAATTTTTTAACTACGTATGCATGAACAGAATATGTGATTACATAGTTGGGGGCCCTAATATAAAAATATCCACCAGTCTGCCCTAACGATTCACTTGGCGACTTAATGAACATTTCTGCACTTCACCCGCTGAGTCTATATGTAAACAACAAACGAAATAAATACCTGTTCACCTCCGACGCGAATATATTTTCATTTTCACTGATATGCTACCGGCTGATTTCAGGAAATGGGCTAAACCTATTAAATCAACAGCCTATGGTTGTGAACAAATGTAAACAACGCTCTTGTATAAGATAATACTATATTTATTTTAAGAGTATTATTATATTACTCGCATTTAATATTAGTTCTATAGATAGTTATACTGCATAAATTATTTAATTTTATATTTTTGTTGGTTGAGTGGAACATATGTCTTTATGGCCATAACTCTGTGAGATTAAATAATATGCATTATTATTACTATTTTAATATCGTCATTATTATTATTATTATTATTATTATTATTATTATTATTGATTTTATTAAAGGCGAAAAAAGACTGGCAATTTAATATATGTACACTAGCTAATACCCGGCGTGCGGTGCTGCTCCTAAATAAATGTTAATGTGTTTTTACCACCAGCCGTGCGCTGTTACACTCTACTTTTTTGTATAGTTTTTTTACATGTTCAATTCCGTGTACATCAATTTGTGTATTTGTTAAGGTTTAGGCAGCGTAAGCCACTTAAGCGTCAAAATAGGGAATTTATTTCACGTTTTTAACTACAAAGGGTGATTTTAGAGGTATAGCCTATGTTCATTCCCGGAATCACCTGAATATTTTTCAGAAAGCCCCATCGCAATCAGATTAACGGTATGGCAGAGCACACTTGCCCGGGAATCTACTTATCCCGATCTTCTTGGTATCAAAAATAAAACTCAAAGCGCGACAGGCCTAGAAGGCTTTTGGCTGACCAGCCGGCTGTTGGCCTCACATCCACATGTGTTAATCACAGAGGTAGACGATCATCTAGCCAGTGTAGTGTGAAATGTGGTCAGCATGTCGAATCCTCCAGCCGTTATAACTGGTATTCTCAACCTGGAGTCGCTACTTATTGTAGCTACCCAAATGTCTCACGATGCTGGATGGGCACCTCACAAGGGGCCAGCTACCAAATCTAGCGGAAAAAGTATTTAACTAACTCTCGCCAATTCATCTTTCTTCACTCTAAAATTATTTCCAGAATACTGTTCACTTATCTGCAATGGAGGGTGGAATTCTAAAATGTATGTAGACAATATAAACATCGGAAGATGCCCATAGTTAAGAACTCATCTGGTCCGCGTCCGAGTAGTGTACTGAGGTGTAGAAATAAGTACGTTTTTCATTAAAGTTCAGTGAGTTATTCTTCTTATTCTATATGGATACTTTACCTCAAGGTTTGTACTTTTCATTGATGTATTTAAAATGTTTCTATACAACCAGATATTGTGTTAAATACACGTGGAATCATACCTTCGAAACACTAAAATATTTACACAATCGTTTTACTTTAAATTGAGCTACAAAAAAAAACCGTTCCGAACAGTAGTACAAATTTTAGTTAGAATTTAGAGTGATTTATGGACTTAAATTCCCACACAATAACATGTGTGCAAATTATTGGGTTTTTGTAATTAGCTTTTTTATTAGAGGAGGCGGCCGGCAGCTGATTCTTACCTTCGCGCGCAGAGAATTTTTGATTTAATATATGAAGAAAAGTGATCGATAGAGGCAGTAAGTAATCCTCTATTAATAAATTACAGTCAGGGGATGTTCGGAGAATCTTTTTAAAAACTTTTTAAAACATTTTTTTTAAAAGCGATTTTCTAAAACATAGGAAGTTGTGCGAGAGAAAGAAAGTTCGCTTTCTACTGAAATATTATGATTGCCTAAAAGTAAATGTAAACTTTCCCGTTATTAAGAATTTTGAACACTGATAGTCGATGGAAAATCCTGTTCGATCTGCTTATGGAATTGTAAGACCCAAAATATCTTTCGAAGAGGCTGCAATAAGAGAAAAAAAAGGTCTTACTTCTGCTGAAATATCTTTCTTGGGAAAGGTAGCATAACAAATGTCCTTACCTAGAAGCATTATAGGGTGGGCAAAAATTCCACAACCTCTTTTTTTGACACATAGTCTCATGTTAATATATCGACATATTGATATTTTATTCCCTCCATGGTATCTTTACCTTGTCGTGGTGGAGTGGCTTGCGTGCTTAAATGATCCTGAGAGCTATGCCGGCGGTAGCATTGCTGCCGATAGGGTTACCCATGCCGGACTGGTCGAAGGTGATAAGCCAGACGAAAAAAGTACCTTGGGCGAAAGAGTGACGATCTTTCACCGTAAAAATACAACCGTCAAGAAATGCGGACATGGGTTCATCTGGGGTAAAATTTTCCGGAGGTCAAATAGTCCCCCATTCGGTTCTCCGGGCGGGGAATACTTCAGGGAACCCATGCCAAAGGCTCAAACACAGGGACATGTTCCTAGGAACATGGAATGTTAGAAATTTATACAATAGCGGGGCACTAGAGATATTAACGCGGGAATTGGATAAATCGCCCTTGGATATAGTCGCTTTACAGGAAGTTAGGTGGCCAGGAGAAGGTAGTCAGGTATCAGGAAGCTTTGCATTATACTATGGGGGTGCAGAAAGACCTGCATTTGGAACGGGTTTTTTAGTCAGAAGGAGGATCCTATCCGCTATCCGAGATATTAAGTTTGTTAGTGATAGGATATCATACATAATTCTAAAGGGTAAACGACATGATTTTATAATTGTAAATGTACATGCCCCCACAGAAGATAAAGATGACAAGATCAAGGATGAGTTCTATGAAGAATTAGAATGCTTATTTGATACCCTTTCACTATATCATATGAAAATTGTCTTAGGAGATTTTAATGCAAAAGTGGGGCGGGAAGATATATTCAAACCAACAATAGGCAAATTCAGTCTTCATGAAGATAGTAACGACAACGGGGTTAGATTAGTCACATTTGCCACATCAAAGAATCTGATTGTTAAGAGCACAACATTTCAGCATAAGGATATTCATAAATACACCTGGACGTCCCCAGATGGAGAAAACTCGGAACCAGATAGATCATGTATTAGTGGATAAACGCTGGCACAGTAGCATCATTGATGTTATATCAGTTAGAGGGACAGACTGCAATTCGGATCATCATCTGGTCAGAGTGAAAATCAGACAACGGCTATCGCTTATGAGAGGAACGAACGCTAAAGATGATTCTGTAAAATATGAATTAAAAAACTTGAAAAATGATGAAATGCGGCAAGAATACCAAATCAAAATTGCTAATAGATTTCAAGTACTGGAATCTTCAGATGACAATTTGGCAAACGAAGAAAGAAACTGATATAAATAAAGAATGGGAGGCTATAAGAGATACTATTAAATTGTCAGCATCAGAAAGCATTGGTTGTTTAAAAAAGAGGCAAAACAAGAAGTGGTTTGATGAGGAATGTGCCGACATTGTAAACAAAAGAAAGCTAGCAAAAATGAAATGGTTACACGAGCCAAATGAGGTAAATTTAGAGCAATTGGGTAGTGTTAGAAGGGAAACCACCAAGTTACTAAAGAGTAAAAAGAGGGAATATTTGAGAGAGAAGATTAATGATCTTGAAATGAATGCAAAAAATAAGAACATTAGAGAATTATATCAGGGAATTAGGATAGAGAAGAAGGGGTTTCAGGCTAGAACAAACATAATTCGGAATGAAAATGGGGATATGATTGCAGATTCTAGGAGTATATTAAATAGATGGAAAGGTTACTTTAATCAGCTATTAAATGTACATACAGAACAGGACATTGAGGAGGATAAGTTACAGACAGCAGAAATGATAGTCGCAGAGCCAAGTGCACTAGAGGTTGAAATGGCGATTGAAAAATTGAAGATGTATAAAGCATCAGGTTCAGATGAGATCCCAGCAGAACTGATAAAATCAGGAGGAGAAAAATTGATGGACAAGATACGCTGGTTGCTTAGTATGATTTGGGAAAAAGAAGCTCTTCCAGATGAATGGAAGGAATCAATTATCTTACCAATTTATAAGAAAGGAGATAAAACTGATTGCAACAACTACAGGGGCATCTCATTACTTTCAACTTCGTACAAAATTCAAACAAATATATTAGTAAGCAGACTTACTCCCTATATTGATGACATTCTAGGAGATCATCAATGTGCATTTCGAAGAAACAGGTCTACAACAGATCAGATTTTCAGTATAAGACAGATTTTAGAGAAGAAATGGGAATATAATGGTACTGTACATCAACTATATGTAGACTTCAAAAAAGCATATGATTCAATTAAGAGGGAGAAGTTATATAGTATCCTGCTGGAGTTCGGAATTCCTAAAAAGTTGGTTAGACTTATACGAATGTGTCTAAATGACTCAAAGTAGGGTGCATGTAGGCAAACAGTTTTCAGACACTTTTGAAATCCAGAATGGGTTGAAGCAAGGAGATGCACTATCTCCTCTACTATTTAATTTTGTACTAGAGCATGCCATTAAATCTTTAGAGAATGAGGAAGGCTTACAACTCAATGGTATTAATAAGCTGTTAGTTTATGCTGATGATGTAGTACTACTGGCCGATAGCGAGGAGATACTAAAGGCCAACACGCACACACTATTGAGTAACACTAAGAAATTGGGACTGGAAGTAAATATCAGTAAAACTAAATATATGGTCACATGTAGAAATTCAGTATATAATGGAAATGGACAGCTAATGACAAATGAGGGAAATTTTGTGGAAGTGGCTGAATTCAAATACCTAGGAACAATAATCACAAATAGGAATGAGATGCACAAAGAAATTAAACATAGGCTCAATTCTGGAAATGCTTGCTATTATGCATTGCAGAGACTTTTGATGTCCCAACTCCTTTCAAAAAACGTTAAGCTGAAAATATATAAAACTATTATTCTACCAGTTATATTATATGGGTGCGAAACATGGACTCTTACTTTAAGGGAGGAAAGGAGATTACGAGTATTTGAGAATAAAGTTCTTAGGAAAATTTTTGGACCAAAGAGAGATGAACAGACAGGTGAATGGAGAAGACTACATAACAATGAACTACATGGTCTTTATAGGAAGCCAGATATAATAAGAACAGTTAAGTCTCGTAGACTGCGATGGGCAGGACATGTTGCACGTATGGGGAATGAAAGACGTGCATGGAAGCTTCTTGTAGGAAAGCCAGAGGGAAAACGCCCAGTTGGTAGGCCAAGAATGAGGTGGGAGAACAACATTAAGTATGATTTGAGGGAAGTAGATTATACAGGGAATGATTGTAAAGCATTAGCTCAGGATAGGGATGTATGGAGAGCTTATGTCCGCGCGGCGATGAACCTTCGGGTTCGATAGTGCCAGTGAGTAAGAGTAAGTATTGATATTTTATTGTCAAAAAAGACAATGCTTCGTTCGACGTAGATGATAGTGGAGTTCAGCGGGGTGATTTGTAATGTTTATTATTATTTTGAAGCTATTTTTTGTGTTTTTTGAGTAATGTCTTTAAAACATCAGCAGTATCCCGTTTACCATATGACCAAAGTGATATTTCTCTTGCAAGAGCAAGTTCATCGCGAGAGAATTCCTCCTTAAGTGAACATTTTTCTTATTCCAGCTTCTTCGAAAGTTATTTTGGGTCTTCCAATTCCATAAGCTGATGGTACAGAATTTTCTAACGACTGTCATTGTTCTAAATTAATTTTTATAACGGGAAAGTTAACATGCACTCCTAGCCAATCAGAATATTTCTTTAGAAGTTTTTTCTCTCGCACAAATTTGTTCGTTTGAGAAAATCCCTTTTCTAGAAAATATAGATTTTTAATATCATTTAAAATATTCTGCTAACATCCCTCTACCCCTAATTTGATTACTAAATAATGACTTATTGCCTCTAACATTTTTTTTCATATTAAATCAAACAATTATTCTCTGCGCGCAACGGTAGGCCTCAGTTGCTGGATACCTCCTGTAATGAGAAAGCTAATTTAAAAACCGCAGTATTTTGCACACATGTTATTGTGCGGGAATTAACGTCCATATATCACTCTATATTATAACTAATAATTGTACTACTGTTCAGAACTCTTTTCTTTGTAGCTCAATTTAAAATGAGATGATTGTGTACATTTTTTAGTGCATGGACGGTATGATACCACATGTATTTAACATAATGTCTGGTTATATAGAAAAACATTAAATAGATCAATAAAATTACAAACCTTGAGGTGAAGTATCCGTATAGAATAAGAAGAATAGCTCACTGAACTTGAACACAAAATGCTAATAACACAACTGGGATATAGACCAGGTGAGTTCTTAACCATCGACAACTTTCGATGTTTATATTGTCTTCATAAAGATTTGAATTGTACCCTCCTTTGCAGATAAGTTAAAAACCGTCATATAACAATTATTATAGTAAAAAAATATAAATTGATGAGGTTGAGTGAAAATAGTTTTGTTCCAGCTACATTTCATTTCTGGCCCTCTCTGCACCGGTCCCATACTGGCCGAAATTCCACGAGAAAAAGTCTTCTTCCATGGAGACTCGAACCAGCGTAAACCCCGTAGTTCTTCGCCAAGACTTCTTGCCTTAACCACTCGGCTACGACGCGGGACTCTTGGTACCAATGAAATTATAAAAATGGTTATTGTGAGCTATCCGTGAGATAAACATATGCTGTCCGGGCTTTTTTGTTGAGCTTTTTGAGTTATTCAATTCTGTGTATATTAGTTTTGTGTATTTCTTATGGTTTAGTCAGCGTAAGCCATTTAAGCATCCAAAGAGCCACTTTTTCACATTGGAATTGTACCCTCCTTTGCAGTTAAGTTAAGAACCGTCATATAACAATTATATTAGAGTGAAAAAAAAGAAGATAAATTGATGAGGGTGAGTGAAAATAGTATTTTTCCATCTAGATTTAAATTCTGGCCCTCTGTACAGCGGTCCCATACTGGCCGCAATTCCATGAGAAAAATGTTTTCCCCTTGGAGACTCGAACCAGTGTAAGTCCCGTCGTTTTGCGCCAAGAGTTTTTGCCTTAACCACTCGGCTACGGCTCGGGACTCTTGGTATCAATAATAAAGATGAAAGGTTCACCCGAATCGGTATTATTATTTTGGTAACAATGAAAAATAAAAATGGTTATTGTGACTTATCCGTAAGAGATAAACATATGCTGTCGCGGCCTTTTTTGTAGAGCTTCTTGAGATATTCAATGCTGTGTACATTATTTTTGTGTGTTTCGTATGGTTTAGGCAGCATAAGCCATTTAATAGTCCAAAGAGTTAATTTTTTCACGTTTTCCACTACAAAGAGCGATTTTTTAAGGGTGTAGGAGTTGAGTATCGCAACTCTCTTGTAGCCTATGTTCATCCCGGGAATCTCCTGAACATTTTGCAAAAAAACCCATCACAATCGGATCAACGGTATGGCCGCGCATAAAGTACGAACAAACAAACAAATATACAAACAAATAAACAAACAAACATTAATTTTTCTATAAGATTTAATTTGGACATTTTGTATTGTTTAATGGAATGGAATCCGTATGTCAAACTGGCGGGAACTTTATAAATTGATGTAGTGAAGTGACCGGATATCACTATTGTAAGAGATGAAAACTGCTACCTTCATACCCATTGAAAACTGTAATAGCTTTCTTAGTTCAACAAGCCTGTCTTTATCATGTTAATTCCTGACAGTCATTCAACAATGATTTGGGTATTTAGGGGTTTTGCCAATTATGCAATTATCTCATTTCTTGCACCTAAGTGCTTCAATATATTTTATACGCAGGGTTCAGCTGGCCTACACCAATTTCAATTTTTTTTTCGAATTCATCACAAAGCAATATTTCCGATTAATTAACAACACTGTCATCAATCATACATTTGAGGATATTACTTCTAAATGTATACTGCACGGAGAGCACATTTTATACCGGATGTCTCTAACTTTTACGTTCGAAATTATAAAGACATCAAAGGACGTAAACAGACAATTTTTGAGAAATATATATTTGAAACATTTTAACTCTTAAGAGTTGTGGAACTTACGACAGAGTAGATTGTCGAAGGCGTAGAAACCTTCCCAGGACACTGAATAAAGAATTGTCCACACCTCAAACTTGCACCACTCAACGTGTCAACGAAATGGACGTTTCTCTGGATACCTTGTGTTTGATTACTGAGGGATTAATAATTAGGCCACTTATACCCAGTATTTAACACTGGTGCAATGTGTGGGACCAAATGCTTTTGAACCCGCAGTTCAATTCTGTCAATTGTTTATCCAGCTCAATACTAATTATTTATTTATTTGATAAGACTTTATTTGCAATTTGATCAATTGCATTTGTTAATTTGGCACATGAGAAACTCATAATCAACATCCTGAAAATTACTCAGTTTAAAACTCTCTAACTTCTGATTGCATGGTACGACAAGTCTTGGTCCACATCAATATGCAATGCATGAATGACGTGTTGTTTGTAATGTGGAATCCCAGCCTTTGCAGATGATTTTCTCAACCTGGTTACAGTCTTCTATCATCTGTATAATTGATCCTGAAAATTACACACAGCCTATGGATGAATTTTTTTATTCATATGAAGACTACAAATTAAAAACAATCACAATCTACCTTTCACAAAAATTTAGTTAAGGGTATTTTACCATTCCTGGCATAGAGTACTACTATTTTAAATGTCAATACATGGAAATATCATTCATAGTCCACGTAAAACTGACTTCAAAATAAAGTGTACAATGGAAGATCAATCAAAGTCCCACAGTTGTATGTTAAATCAATCAGAGTCCACCCAGTTATAAATAAGAAATATTATAGAGTATAGCTGATTTTCGTTATAAATGTTTGTAAACCTGAATTTTAGGATAATAATGTGTTAATTTGTACAAGATACCCATCCCAGTAACAACACATAAATATAATGATCTACAAGAACCGAAGTCTTGTGTTCTGTCACATTTTTGTCAGTGATAACTCATATGAGAAATATTTGGTACTTTACAATTATTTTTTCTCAGGTGACTGGCATTCGCATAATCTCCCCGACTTGTTCAATGTTACTTGGTTAATAATATAGATTTTCATCCTCTGTTGAACAAATTGTATCACAAAAATATCTGAGTAAAATATATTTCAAAACCCTTATATACCCATTGCCCCAAAAATGGAGCAGTGTATATTATAAAAACCGACTACAATTTTTTGTTAATTTTTTTGCGTCTATCTCAGATATAATACAAAGTATTCTAGACTTTTTAATAGAAAATTTAAGAAAAAATAATTTGGGAAGATATGGGTTCATGTCTTTGTACACCATATTTCTGTTTGTAATTATTGTTCCAAAGTGTTTGAAATCTGCCACTTTATCAAAATTTCCAACATTTGACATTATTGTTATTATTTATTATTTATTTATTTTCTGTAATTCCTAAATGGAACAAAGGGCAACAGTAAAGTTCCTCCAGGGTACTCTGCTTACAACCAGCCATTTTACTTGTTTCCATCTTTTCCCTCTCTCCTTTGCTTCCTTCTCTACTGATCGTTTTTAAGTTTTCCAAGGTCGTCCCCTCTTTCTTACTTCTTGCGGATTCCAATCTAATGCAGTCTTTTTTATGGCCCCGTATGGTTTTCTCAACGTGTGGCCTCTCCAATTTCACTTTCTTTGTTTTATTTAGTGACATATTGGAGACTGGTTGGTTTTTCTCCCCAGTTCCTCATTTGGTATCATTTCCGCCCATCTTATATTTAAAATATGCCTCAGACATCTGTTTACAAAGATCTGCAACTTTTTATTTGTTGCTTCCGTAACTTTCCATGTTTCGCAACCATAGAGCAGGACTGATTTTACGTCGGTGTTGAACAGTCTACGTTCCGTCTTCAAAGAGATGTTCACAATTTTCCATGTGGGGTATAACTGCGCATTTTTTATTATATAATGTATTTATACGTGTCACCAATATATTTCGTTTTATTGATGATTACTTCCAGCTCCAATGTTTTAGTGTTACTCAATAGAATGTGTGTGTTGGCCCTAAGTATCTCCTCTCTAACGCCTATTAATAACACTACATCATTAGCATAAACTAACAGCTTACTAACACCAATGAGTTGAAGGCCTTTTTCGTTATCTAAAGGTTTGATGGTATACTCTAGTACAAAATTGAATAGGGGACGACGTAGTGCATCCCCTTGGTATAACCCATTGTCAACTTCAAAAGTGTCTGAAAACTGTTTGCCTCCACGCACCCTCCTCTTTACGGCATTTAGACACATTCGAATAAGTAAATAAATAAATAAATAAATAAATATATATAATGAAGCTAAAATGAATAGGACATCTGAATAAAACGGTGAAAAAGAGAGCCATGGTGGGATGATGTGTACATTGATATTAAGAAATGAAAAATCACAAGGTGGAATGTAAGATCTGAAGACATAGACAACTGGAGGAGGTCAGTGGAAAATGTGGAGGTCTGCAATGGACTGTGGTAACAATTAACAAGAAGTTTATATATATACAGGGTGTATAAAAGAGGATGGCGTAAACTTACATGGTTGGAAGTACACGATAATAGAAGCAACATTGTCCCAGTAAACATGGGCCCGCTAACGAGCCGTTTGCGAGATAATTACGAATGTATGGTTACAAGCTGCCACTGACTTCATTGTAACATCGCCCTAGTTAGTACAAATTAATTTGAATTTAGACTTTACTATTATTTTTTCATCTCATTTAGTTCACATTTCACTTCACTTATGGGTTACCTGTTAAAGGAGGTGTTCGAAGTGTCTTCCTTGCATCTGGATGCAATACTGTGCTCGTCTCTGCAATGAATGTCGAATTCTTTGGAAAACCCCAGGATCATTTCTGAATTCTTGTGAAGCATGTACAACTCTCTGCTCCAGTTCTTCAACCGTGTTAACGGGTGTGCTGTACACTTAACTACTGAGGTGACCCCAGACACAAAAATCCAAAGGATTTAGATCAGGTGATCTTGGAGGCCAAGGTACAGATCCGCCTCGACCTATCCATCATTGGCCGTATCTGCGCGTTAGATGCCGTCTCACAGCAGCAGCAAAATGTGCCGGAGCTCCATCATGCATGTATCACAAACTCCGACTTTGCTGAAGGGGAACATCCTCAAGCAATCCTGGAAGATGACGCCGCAGAAACCTAAGGTACCTCCGTCCATAAGTTTTCGTGGAAGAATGTGTGGCCCAATGAGATGATCACCTAGTACACCTAACCACACATTCAGTGAGAAACGGTGCTGACGTGGTGACTCATGAACAGTATGTCGGTTTATTTCACACCAAAACCTGTGTATTATGATAATTAAAAACACCATCGCGTGTGAATCCTGCTTCGTCTGTAAAATAAAATGTTACATGCGAAACGAGGGTTGACTACAGTCTGTTGTTGCATCGACCGACAAAACATCACTCTAGGAACAAAGTCCGCATCATTGAGACATTGAACTCGTTGGAGGTGGTAAGTGTACAGTAAATTGCGCTGTAAAATTCTCCAAACTCTACTGTGGCTTAGTACAGGCACTTGTGTGACAATTCTCGCCGGGGTTCCTGGAGAGAGCTGTACTGCTTCCAACACCATATCCTCAACCTCAGGCGTAATGCGAGCAGGCCTACCTACTGGTCTGCCATGTGCAAAGCCCCCATTTTCTCTCAGGCGCTGATGGACCCTTGTAAAAGTACGACTTTCGGGGTATCTTCGATCAGGATATGTTTTTTTGGTACAAGAGTGCAGCCTCCTATGCATTGCCATTAGCCCTACCTTACATGAAATGCATATCCGCATACTCTTCGTTACTGTAAAGGTACGTACACATATGCGCGCCGCGAACACGAACGGCGCGCGCGCGACGCGTGTTATGTTCGTCGAAATGATTAATTTCAACGAACCTCCTGCGATCCATAGGAAACCCACAAACCTTCAGTAGACATTTTGCAGAGCAGGTGTAACCAACCATGTCTATTCCCTTTCCGTTCTCCCGCTTGTCCTGCATTCTTTCCCAAAAATAGGGACTTTTTTTTAAAATGCCGCGGGACGCGGGACAAATTGTTAAAAATCGGGACTGTCCCGCCAAAATCGGGACTGTCCCGCCAAAATCGGGACGTCTGGTCACGCTTATTACTTATTACATCTTATAACTTTATTTATACTTTTTCAAATATTATAGCATTAAAGGAATTAAAAAAAATATATGATTTGTATATATATATATATATATATATATATATATATATATATATAAAATTATTAAGAATCTATCTCACCATAACATGACCTTAATTTTTAATAAAGATGTACATGATTATTATACTAGAGGTTGTACTGTATTGCACAAAGATACTAGTTTCTCAAAAAAAAAAAAAAAAAGGTATAAAAGGGATTCGTTATGCATTATTCAACCATTACAATAACTTACCTATTGAATATCAACATTTCACGAATGTTAAACATTTTTCTAATTGTATTAAAAAATATTTTTTCTCGTTGCTTTCTTAGTTAATTTTGTTAATTTTATTATTATTAATATTATCCTGTTTAAATATTGTATTTATATGTGTATATATATTATGCATCTATAGTAGTTTGTATTACTTAAACTTATGCCTGAATTTGTTTTCTTGTTTTTATTATTAATTGTTTTATGGCCATTATTTTTTGTATATTGCCCCTTAACATGAGCAATCTTGCTCTTTGGAGTCTTCGAAGAAATAAGTAAATAATTAGTAATAAATGTGTTTATATATTGTATTGTTTTGTGATACTTCATACATAATATTATGAAATGAACGTCTTAAATAAATAATGTTTTCTAAATAATTCTAATTTATTCATACAATTACAGTACACACGAAAAAAAACACATAACATTGAAAAAAAAACAGGCATCTCCTTTCAATGATTTTTTTAAATGATCCTTATGTTGAAGATCCCACAATAATTGCTTGCTTCTATAAATATCAATAAGTTTTAACATGTTTTCCTCTGACCACTCCATACTCAAATAATATGTGCGCACCGAAAACAACGAACCTCTCAGGTACCCGTCCAAATCTAAACAGCGAACCATCAAAGTGTTTGTGGAAAAGACCGACAATGAGTGGATCGTGGTGCGAGACGCGCGCGCCGTTCGCGCGCACCTTAAAACCCCGTCCAAATCTGACGAACATGGTGCGCGCGCGCGGCGCGCAAGTGTGTACGTACCTTAAGGTTCCATTGTAACTACAACACAGCAAAAGTGGCACTCCTCAGACGAGACTGATACCTTTTGAGACTGTGTATTTTCTCCATCCTGTACGTTCTGCTTGTATGGTTTGATTACAACTCCATCTCACGGCAATGTTCAGTTTTGTAAACAAAGTACATAGGAGGCTTGAAGTGCGCAAGGAGTAAACCGTACGATGTTAAAAACAATGACGTCAGTGGCGGCTTGTTACAATACATTCGTAATTATTTCGCAAACGGCTCGTTTGCGGACCCATGTATACTGGGACATTGTTGTTTCTATTATCGTGTACCCTCAATCATGTAAGTTTGCGCCATCCTTTTTGATACACCATATATATATATATATATATATATATATATATATATATATATATATATATGGAGAATATAATACATATATAAGAAAAATAAGTGTTTGAATTGGATTCGCCTGGTGGTGTGTTGGATATCACACTGAGGTACAGACTCAGAGTTCCGGGTTCGAATCCCGTCCAGGCATTTATGTTTCTTATCATATCATGCCATATATATATATATATATATATATATATATATATACATAGATTTTAGATTTATTTAGCCTGGTGGAGTTAAGGCTATGTGGCCTTCTCCTCCACTCACCAGGACAAACATATATTACATCAGAATATAACAATCTCAAATAACTCTAATATTAAATACTAAATAAAAATTTGATCAAGAAAATAATATCTATTATATTACGATCTATAATGCAACCGGTTATGTTAGTTAAAATTAAGACTAAACTAATAATAAAATGTATACAAGCAAGACATATTAAATTGCCCCTGTCTAATGTATATAAAAAACAAAGAAAAATAACGAGATATAAAAAAATTATTTTACGATTATACAATATTTAAAACAAAACAAAAGAAAATATTTGTTAATCTTAATATTATTTTCATAAAATGATTAAGTTTATTAATCGTTAAAAGAATACTATCAATGAGGTGTATAAGTTAGTTTATTATTAAATAAATCTTTAGTTTGTTTTTTAAGGATGTTATAGTTTGACAGTCTCTGACATAGAACGGAAGGGAATTTCCTTGTTTTGGTAAGTGAGGCCGTAAGAGATAATGAATAATATACAGTATGATCAGGAGGGATATAAAGGACAATGTGCTGATGGGATCGATAGTCAAAATTATGTGTGTCGGATAGTCTGATGAAGCGGCGTGATAGAGAAAAACGGACTTCAAATTCGAAATCAGCGCATGCCATTTAACTAAAATCACCTATTTTCATTTCTGCGAGCGACAAATGTTCAAATTTGTTGTTGTGTGTAATTTATCACATAACAAGTTTTTGCGTGGACGTGTTGAACGTTTTTCGTTATATTTCGCATATTATTGCTTATCTGCACTTAGTTTCAATTTTTTTCAATAATATTGCTAGAAGCAATTGATCTATGTAAAACCAAATCATATAAGATCCAAAAAGTGAAAATATATTTTTTTTTCCTAAGAAGGATAAGTAAGTAGTTACGTTACAACACATGCTTAAATTGTAGCAAAAATCTCACTTTTTAAAAACTTCTTCCTGGATGACTTACGCCGAAGATGACTCCGAAACGTATGTTATAAGTTGCCAGCAGTAATCAGCAAGCATGTTGGTCATTGATTTCCCTTTATAACGGCTTTCCATTTCTAAAATGTCTTCATGGAACTTTTCGCCGTGTTCATCACTGACGTCACCCAAGTTCGGTGAAGAATCACTATGTTTAACAGGTCGCATGGCTGACTGCAAAATTGGATACTGAAGAGAATGCTTTTTTTTTAAGTGAAACCAGATATATTGACCATACAGAAATAAGTCAGTGATGTGGTCCGTAGGTTCCCTCCACAACATTGGAATGGCAAATGGCATGCATGAATGCGAACTTTTAACCACCCTATTAAAATCCTTTGGCAGTTTGTACAGCAAAAATTGGGGGCCCAATATTTATCAGTATTTTCAAATCTACTATACTTCCCGAAATATAAATTGTACACCTTCATAACTATTTCTGCGCTGAGATTTTGTACAATACTCTCCACATACGTAACAGAATAAATTAGGAGAATTCTTACAGCGGCGAGACATTGCAAAATTATAAAAAACACTAAAACGTACGTATTAAAATATATTATAGTAGATTATTTTAATTCAATTTCTTTATAATGATACGCAATAATGCATATAACGACACTTCACAATCACAATGAAGTAATGTAAGACGAACTGCACAGAACGAGGTATTACAAGCCATTACTTCACGTATTTGACAGTGGCAATCAGGAAATGTTGTATACCTGTATATTCCTGATGGTTTAACTATTCCTAAGAGTAATAATACCGCGCAAAAGAAAAAGGAGGGTGACCAGTTTGAGAGACAATAGCGCTTGCGACTCTCACGGAAACGATCACTTCTGCTAAAGGTTGCCGTCGAAATATCTGACTCCGGTTAAGTGACTGGTGAAAACTAATATCATTCGTCTTCTGCGAGTCCGAAAACATAGTTATTGGTACATTTCGAGCCTGCGAGTAATTCTTTGTTGTTGTGTGTAATTAGGCGATGTTGTGTGAAGTATTTTATAGAGTAGGGATAGGGAATGGACAGTTATACGATCTCATAAACATGATAATTGTTCCAGGGACGGTGTAAGATGGTCAAATATATATGTATGTGTGTGTGTGTGTGTGTCAAGGCTGTTCATTAAATAAACTATCACTATTTTTTTGGCAATTATACCTTCATTTATCCTCGAAATTTTGATGATCCTTCTCATAGTTGTTTCCTTTGGATTCTATACACTCGTTTCAGCTTTTATGTCTATGTGCACAGACATGCTAGATACACTTTTATAACAGGTATTTCAAAACCCCTTCCTCAACCTTCATTACAGCTTCTGAAGATGGATAACGCCTTCCGCAAAAGATTTCTCTTCAAGTTTTGGAATAGCAAAAATTCACGCGGAACTATTTTCATACCGTAGGGATGGTGAGGCACGCACTCCACTTTAATTTTTGCAAGATATTCAGCAACAATATTTGCATTATGTGGCTAAGCATTATCGTGGTGCAGTATCCAGTTTGTTGGAAGGAAATGTGGCTTTTGCGTGTGATACGTCCTTGCATATTTTTCAGTTAATCTCTATAGTATTGCCCAATTACTGTTGTGTGTACAGGTACGACATGCTGATAAACTATTCCATACATGTAAAAAAACTTTGATAACCATTACTTTCCCAGCAGAAGAAAACTTTTTTTTTCTTTTTTTAAGAAGAAGGATCGAAATAATGTAGCCAAGTTTCATCAACAGTGATTACCATTGAAAGAGACTCAGGATCATCTCTATAGTAGCTGTAAGTAGGGTAAGACCGCCTATATTTGGCCACTGTTTAAATTGGACCGTTAGCATAAAAGTTAGCTACTGTAATTTGCTGCACTTTATTGGTGTGAAACCGAACCTTGTATTCCCATTGTTACGAGGAAGAAGTTGAACAGTGTTACGATAGTGTGACTTGGATTTATATTTGTGTTTAATTTTGGCAGTTACTACATCTAATTTTTGTTACTTAAATTAATACAGTAATATAATTATAATCACAATAAATCATATAACAAAAAATAGGAAAAACGTCTTTAAATTATTATACTGTCACCATTGATTTATTTTCCCTAAGAATATTAAACCATTATAGAACCCCTGGCCTCCAAAATACTCATTCCAACCTCCATCAAAAGACTTTAATGAGCTGTATCCTAATTGTAAAGGAAAAAAAGAAATTCCAAATGTAGAAATATAGGGTATATTTCATATCGAACCTTCTAGAACAATAAATGGAAAATTTCAATATGACGTAAGTGTTATTATACATTCAAAAAGACAATATAATAATGATAACAATAAGGTATTTACATGCGCGTTCGTACCATTAGTTTACGAGGTGTTCTTGAAAGAAAGGAAAATGACATATTGCTCTATATTGGACCGGTGGTTTAGTTCTATATTGGTCCAATTTAAGAATATGAAATATTAATTAAATTATATCATTTTTAGGGAAAATAAATTATTCTTATAATATTCTGTTATAAAACTGAATTCCATATTTATCACCTGAATTAATTTGGACATTTCTTCTTAGAGGTTGTCCAGTAGAGGTAAATATGGTGCCTGGGAGGAAAAATGATTCGGCACAACATCTATACAAATAATATCTCGGCAAGAGAGAAAGAAATAATAATTCTCTCTTCCAGTACACAACACCCTTCTCCTACAGCCCTTCGATATGACCTTCTTTAAGCCTCGTTCTGTGTACTCCATCAGTTCTTGTGATACTATGATGCGTGAACATCCAGTGAAGTCTATTACTCAATTTCAAGTTAATAATATGCAAGAAAATTCCTGTAGACAAGTTGCAACTCCGGCCAATGCAGTAAATGGTTTCCCAAGAACTAGTATTTGGCCAGTTAACAGAAATATGTTTGAAGATAGCGACTTTGTTGCAGCTGATCTGGAGGATGCTGACTAAGACAGCGCTTTTCATGAAAATGAGAGGGCTAAAGTCTCTTCAGCAACAGCTCTCGATTCACACCAAACAGTTCATCCCATCTATTCACCACCGGCTCTCTATATCCCTATGGCCAAACTTCATCCTTACACAATTCCTTACTAACCACGGACGCTTCCGTACATATCTTCACAGGATCAAAAAGTCACCATCTCCCCTATGCAACTGCCCCGAAAGTCCACCACAGACAGCAATACATCTTCTGACAGAATGTTCACTGTACTGAAGAGACCGCCTCCTGTTCTAACAACCCAAACACTACCTCAGATACTACAGCTCCACATCAACACCGTCGCAGTGACAAACTTCATCAGCAACATCTTCCGCTCACTTCAAGAATAAACACTTGAACAATCAAACTACAGCAAAACAAAATGTAAATATATGTAAATAACTGTAAATATCCCGTGATATGCCCATGGTAAAACACGGGTTGAAACTATAATGTAATAAAAATTAAAAAAACAGCTCTCGATCCACCACCAAAAACAAGAATTCCACTAAATTGAGAGCGTTACTACGTCTGCAGAAACAAACCTATAGCTTGAATTATCACATACTCATCTGGGCAGTTCTGCTTATCAAGATAAGAGAATTACACTATCAAAAACAATGATAAAGTGCAAATCATATTACCAATGCCTAAAAGAACTGAAAGGAGAAAAAGGAAGACTGCTGGTTCAATAGTTTTGTTCTCTTCACCCTACAAAAAGGATCTAGAGAAGGCCACAGAAACAGGTTTGTAAATGCAGGGAATATCAAAGAATTGTCAGGGTACCTGGTTTTACAATCTAAGTCGCATGAGAGACATGATTCAATGAATGAAGTGTAAGGAGTGCGCACACCAAGATTGTGCAAAAGTGGGTCCCAAGAGAAAGAAGTATAATTGTGAAGACTGCTGTTAATATCCTATTGGTTATTTATACTTTCTCCTGTTGTTTCAACCCAGGTCCAATTTAGGAAGCTTATGGTCCAATATAGGAAAGTGTATTCCTAAATTGAACCAATGCAGACCTTTCAGAAAATGCAATTTGTGTCGTTATTTGCATAATAAATAAAAAATTATGTTCACGAATCAATAGCCAATGAATACGCTCTTAAGAAAAAAACTATTTTTTTTATTTATTTTCTCTCACATTTCGTATCAATGGTTTAATTTTCTTAGGGGGTTCAATATAGGCCGTCGTACCCTACTGACTCATCTCGAATTGCACACCACTCTTAGACAGGAACCGGGATGGATACCTTGAAGCTTTTGCCAGATATGCCTCATTAAGTTTACAAATATCGTAAAACCATTTTTTGTATTAAATTTTTACTGTAAAAATAATGATTATCGGTTAGTGAACTAATCTCGTATATAATATTTTACTTGTTTTAGTGTTTTAAGCTACCGATATGCAAAATATTTTCTTTAAAAATTCGTAACGCGCAGTATGTAATAATTGTGATGATTTTATGAGGAAACGCATGTCTGAAAATGAGTAATTTCGATGATGAAGCAGAATTATCTAATCATGTAAACCTCAACTACTGTTTCATGCACTAAACGGAACATCTTTCTTTCAAGAGCTATTTTTATGTACTAACTTTCTATGCACGTCCTACAGTTACTCCATGTTGAGTTCGTAGTAGACGAATCGAAGCCAGGGTAGAATTTTCTCGGAACTCCATTCCACCATTTTTCTGCACTCATTTCATTCATTTAATTTGCCCATGTGATGATGTGACTGGTCTGGCAGCCCAAATTCCTGTATGTTTCAGAAATAATAGAACTAGCGGCTTCAATTGATCTCGATCCAGCATTACGTCAACACGAGTAAGGAATCAAATAACCTTGCATATGATTTAGTCATTCCGTGTTATAATTTCCCTACATTATGTAAAAGTTAAGAATGTTTCCTAAATGGAATGCAACAAGGAAATAATTGATGAAAATTGCCGGTATCAGATCCGTATCGAAAGTTGTTGCAAGTGAGATTATAACTGTTAGTGATTATAACCAATAGGCATACAACAAAATCATGTGTACAATCACCAGAAACTTTACATGAGGAAAGTAAGTGAAAATATCACACAGAGTAAATTACAAAATGCGTCAATCACCGGAAACTTTACATGAGGAAAGTAAGTGAAAATATCACACAGAGTAAATTACAAAATTCGTCTCGGTATACGAGTGGCAAGCGCGCGGCTGCCCTGAATACGATCCCAGGTTCGAATCCTGGCGCTTCCAGAGGGGTGTTGGTAGAGGGACATAGCGAGATTTTTCGGATTTCTCTCTGGGTTCTCCTGTTTCCTGAATTACATTCCATCAACACTCTCCATTCCCCGTTTCCTCCCCTTTATGCCATTTAATTTATCATTCATTCACTTCATATCGCCCTTCACCTCATCCCATGTAAGGAAAAGTTTGATTGGCAACCAACATGTGTTGAAATTAAGTGGTTGCCGGGATCTAGTTGGGACCCACCAGGGTGAAGCCTCATAACTACGAACTTGAACAATAAAAAATAACAGAAGAGGCTATCGGGAGTGTTGTAGTCCTCCTTGTGGCAACATGCCCCACCCAAAACGGTGGTTTGGATCATGGGAGAAGAATATTTTGTGTAGGACCCGGAAGGCCATCTTCAACATACATAACACCGTGGAGTAGACTTTCATTCCATTCATCCATAGTATACTGGTATAGCGAAATAGATTCTTCAGGTCGCGGTGCTCAGGCAGTCGGCCTGCCCAGTCTGAATAATGAACTAAAGAACCTACAGTATGGCATAGTTCTACATAATACGATCATTTAAAAAAATGACTGCTGCTGTGGAATATATATAAAGCATGCGTGGCGTATCCTAAAATACTGTCGTAAAGTAGGCCTCCTCTTTATTATTGAACGGGTGATAACCATAATTGTATAAGTGACATTTTTTAATTGAGTCAAGTATAGTTATCGCATGTTATTTGGTCATACTTTGAATGGCAGAGAGATTAAAGTGTATGCTGTAAACTAGTGCTGTCTGGTGACATGAATACAACTGTTTTCATTGGTTTAATATGTATTGCAAATATTGAACTAGTTTTTCTCTGCATCAACTAAATGTAACTTATAACGTTATTGTTTTCATCCATTCAATCAATAATAAACTCTATACATAATATTTATCATAATTTAAAGGCTATTTTTTTCAGAATTTCTCGGGTTAACTATATCAATTTCAGTCACGTTATAATACAAATTATTATACAGTAGGTGCGGCGCCCCTGTTGTATAATAATGTGTTTAATCGTTCACTGAACCCCCCTCCAAAAATATTCAATTGATTAAAAATAGTGATGGTGAATAGTTTTTCGTATTTTAACAAGTTTCTTAAATAATCAAATAGTTTTAATCGACAATGTATTAATACCGATAATATCTTGCGCAGGCAAGCTTTAAAAGTGCCGAGGTGCGATGTTTTCTATTAACCTCCTATAATCCAAGAAATGCAGTCTCCTTTTGACAAACAATCCGAGGAACATCACTTCTGCAGCTTCCAGAACAATCACTGGGCACGATTTCCTAGCAGCTATTTCCACAAGCTAGCAATCTTACATTTCGAAGTTTGTTTTGTGTCGAGAAAATTACTCATCTATGGACTGAGATAATTTCATTAAATGCAGCGTTATTACCAATGCCATAAAAAAGTGAACTTTATTGAGAAGGAAGAAGAAGAATAGTTTTGTACTATCCTCCTTTAATCAGTTTGATGGCTTCTAAGAGATGCATAAGATGATGGGAATGATTGCATGTTTCTAAGTTACTTGTAGCTGGTGGAGAAACCAACCCAAAAACACAAATGCTAGATGAAACTAACGAGTCAATCGAAGAGTCCAGTGTTCTGAAATAAATTAAATAAAATCGATGGTATTTGTATGTTGTGACTTTCAATCTGTTTATGCAACAATTTAATTAATGTGAGGTTAATTTTAATAGCAAGACTTATTCGAATGCGTTTAAATATCACAAAGAATAGAGTGCGCGTAGGCAAACTGTGTTCAAATACGTTTGAAAATCATTATGGGTTAAAGCAAGATGCACTATCTCGATTACTATTCAATTTTCTACTAGAGCACGCCATCAAAACTTTTGAGAGTGGAGAAGGCGTACCAATAAGCGAAATTAATAAGCTGTAAGTACACTGCTCAAAACAATTAGAGGAACACTTGTAATAAATTGAATAAGTAGTTGTTTTTTAAAGCTGTGATGCTGAAAGTTGGACAATATGTAAATTGAATTATTAATTTTATCTTTGGATACAAATTTTAAAGATACATGGCCTAAATAAAGAGAAATTACCTCAAATAACACATATAGAGATTTTTTTATTTTGGAAGGCACTGGCCACTTCTAATTGGTAAGCTTCCTGATGTTGCTATAGTGACGAATGTTGATTATTGCCTTGTTTATTGAAGTCTCTGACAAAATGAGGCATTTAAATGAGTTTGAGTGTATCATGCTCTACATCTTTTACGACAAGTTCAATCTCTGCGACAAGTGGCTAGAGAGCTTGGGGTTTCTCCTTCCGTGGTGTCCAGGTTACGCAACAGGCACAGAGAGACAGGTCAGTATTGTAGAAGACGTGGACAGGGCCGTAAATTTAAAACAAGCCCCCAGGATGACAGATACGTTGTTCTTTCTGCTCTTCGACAGCGTACAAAAACTGCAAAAGACCTGCAGAATGACCTTCATATGGCTTCCGGAATCCGGGTTTCAGACCACACCATAAGGAACAGATTAAGGAAAGAGAATATTCGTCCAAAAAGGCCCGTTAATAAACCACGCTTAACAAATGGGCATAAGGCAGCAAGACTTACGTATGCTGAAAACCATGGTGATTGGAACATGAACCAGTGGGAGTCTGTGCTCTTCTCGGACGAATCCAGGTATCGTCTTGCACGTTGTGATGGTCGATTGAGGGTGTGGGGACGGCCAGGAGAAAGATTTTCTGCAGAGGCTGTACAGGAAATTGATAGATTCGGAGGAGGTTCCATAATGGTGTGGGCCGGAGTTACGTACAACAATCGTACGGACCTTGTACTTGTTCCCCAGCGACTGAATGCTGTCCGGTATATCGAGCACGTTCTGGAAGAGCATGTAGTACCTGCTGCCATTGGAATAGGCCCTGGATTTCTGTTTATGCAGGATAATGCCAGGGCACATTCTGCGGCTGTCACCAGGGATTTCCTGAGAAGGAATTCAATTGAGGTAATGGAGTGGCCAGCGGTCAGCCCATACCTCAACCCTATTGAACACTTGTGGGATCTTCTAGACAGGAAGGTCAGGAACCGACATGAAGCTCCACAAACTCTGCAGCAACTTGGAGATGCTCTGAAGGAGGAATGGGAGAATATCCCGCAAGAGGAAATCCAGAATCTTATTGGGAGCATGCCACGAAGGTGCCAAACTGTCATCGAATGTCATGGAGGCCATACACGATACTAACTCTATATAACGAGTGTTTAACTTTGAAAAATAAGCACAAGATTCAATTGTTTACATAGCGGAATTATTTGAAAAGTTAATTGTCAGCGTTATTAATTTGTTTTTACTGACATGAGCAATAAATAAATAAATAAATAACCACAAATAATGTACTTTATTAATTTCATGTTTGTACCTTTATCCAATGAAAAAATATTTGCATATTTCGTAGTGTTCCTCTAATTGTTTTGAGCAGTGTATATGCTGATGATGTAGTATTGTCAGGTGATAGCGAAGAGATACTAGGGGCAAACACGCACACTCTATTGAATAACACTAACAAATTGATGCAGGAAGTAAACATCAACCAAACTAATTATATGGTCACATATAGAGATATATTAAAAAATGAAAATGGCCAGTTACTAAATAACGAAGAAAATTTTGAAAAAGTGGCTGATTCAATTACCTAGGGAAAATAATTACAAATAGGAATGAGGTGTTTAAGGAAATTTAGAACATAGGGTAATTTCTGGAATCTCATGCTTTTAGGCTATATATTATAGGGACTCTTCCCGTCCTAGCTTCTCTCAAAAAACCTTAAACTGAAAACATGTAAATGTGTTATTCTCCAAGTTATGTTAAATGGATACGAAATATAGACTGTTACTTTAAAAATGGAGAAAATATTACGAATATTTGGGAATAGTGTTCTTATGAACAATTTTGGACCAAAGAGAGATGGACAGATAAGCGAATGAAAGAGAATACATAACAATCAACTACTCGATCTTAACGGGAAATCAGATATAATAAGATAACGTTATGTCTCGTAGACTACGATGGGCAGGACATGCGACAAGAATGGGGAATGGAAGAGGACCATGGAAACTCCATGTAGGAAACCAGAGGGAAAGCACCCAGTAACTAGGCTCAGAATAAAATGGGAGAATAAACCATGATTTGAGGGAAGTATATTATACAGGGAATTATTGGAATACATTAGCTCAGGATAGAGATGTATGGAGAAGTATGGTTCAAATTCTTCCCTGTAAGGGGAGTGCGCCTAAATCTCTGTAAAGGGAAAACATAGGCTTACAATACAATACAAAATAACGATAATAATAAGGATGATGATGATGGCCATTGATTTCAGGCACCGTTTGGGCCTTAACGTTTTCCTGACATTTGTCTTACAGGTGAAGAAAAACCCGCGCGGC
Organism: Diploptera punctata; assembly: GCA_030220185.1. Lineage (NCBI taxonomy): Eukaryota > Metazoa > Arthropoda > Insecta > Blattodea > Blaberidae > Diploptera > Diploptera punctata. The sequence continues at coordinate 132,616 of JASPKZ010003054.1, forward strand.
TAAGTGAACCTGCGTATTCGATAGTGGCAGTGAGTTACTTGGAGATAGTAAGTTAAAGGCAATTTTAACAACAGTTAAACATCTAGTTTACGCGTGAATCCCTACTGTTATATGGACTGCATGGACTAGCCAGAGAATTGGCGATGTGCTCTCACCTGGAGTAGCGTGGCTCATTCCACACTGCTGGGTTTCCGACGTTAGTTCACCTTCCCTTTTCTTATTCTCATGATTATAATATTGTTTGCATTGGAGTACATATTTTTAAATAAATTGAAAGTATTTAGGTTGTTATGTTCATAAGTATATATGTCACTGAGACAGCACAGTAAAGATGAGTCAAACTTTGCCTTGCATGGGCCCGGGCAATGGTTTGTGAAGTGTTATTGTTATTACGAATTACTTAACCATTCATCCACGGGCACCCACGCATTATATATAAATATATATATATATATATATTAAATAAAAATAAAACTTACAGTTTTATTTGATTTTCATATTTATTAAGATATAATTCAGTTGCAGCTGTTTCGGTACACTGTACCTTCTTCAGACATGTTAACAAATTATGAATTGTGTTATTATAGTAGGCCTACATATCAACTGATCTAAGCAACAATACAACAATAATTTTTTTATTTTTTTTATTTAACAAAGGCGATTCATTCAAATCAAGTTGAGAATTTAACAATTTATTACTACTTTTCAATTTATTTATTTCTACAGCCTCCAAAAGGTCCAACTTCTTACCCTTATCACAAACATGTAATATTTCAAAATTTGGAACGAAACAATGAATAAATTGGAATAGGTGATTAGCATATTTTAAATATTCTAAATTTCTGTTATATGCTATCATGTGTTCCTTTATACGATAGATAAAATGTCTACCAGTTTGTCCTATATAGACATTGTCACATGTGTCACACTTCAATTTATATACACCTGATTTTTTTAAATTTGGTTTTATTGTTTTTTATTATATTTTGTAAAGTTTTATTAGTTTTAAATGCCACATTAATGTTCAACTTTTTAAAGTGTTTAAATATTTTATTTGAAAGTGGGCCTATGTATGACATTATGGCACATTTCATTATGTTTTCCTTGGGTAAAGGAAAGACTTTGTTAATTGCTTATTTGTAATGAATTTTCTTAATTAAATATTCTATAATTTTAGGGTCGTAGTTATTATTAATAGCTAATTGTTTAATAATGTGCAATTCATTATTATATGCCAAGGGTGAAAGAGGGATATTTAAAAGTCTATGAATGTAACTATTAAAGGCTGCCACCTTATGAGTATATGGGTGAAGAGAAGAACTATGGATAATGTTATCAGTATGAGATGGTTTGTGAAAGATACTAGTAATCTTGGTGGAAAGGCCCTGCGGCTAGCCAAATTAATGAGAAGCAGTGAGCGATTCCTTTTAGTTCTCCAGGATGTCCTAGAAAGGAGAACCCCGGGTTCCTGCTTAAGCATTAGCCCCGGTGTGATTTAGATATGATTAGATACCGGTATAATAATAAATAAAAACGAATAACCTGCATTCCAACCTGCATTGTGAAAGATACCAAACTCAAACTTATTATCAATGTGTTTTATTGATAAATCCAAGAAATTTATACTAATATTTGTTTCCAATTCCATTGTGAAATTAATACTTTTGTGAATGCTATTAATAAAATTTAAAAAGGAATTCAATTGCCTTTTAGTTCCTATGAAGCCTGCTATGACATCATCTACATAACGATACCAAAATAGAACATTTTTAGCTAATACATTCTTATGTATGGTTTGTTCCAAGTCATCCATAAAAATCTCTGCCAAAAGATGGCTCAACGGATCACCCATAATCAAACCATCTTTAGCTATGTACAATTTATTGTTAAATTCAAAACAGTTTTGATGTAAGCATGTTTTAAGAGTGTGTAATATTTCTTCAACTGCAAAACCATTCACTTTATTAGTTAGTTAACATTCTATTAATAATCTCTATTACATCAATAGTAGGTATACTGGGAAACAGATTCTTTACATCAAAAGAAACTAAAATTAAGTTATTAGGAAATCAATGTTCTTTATATTGTCAATTAATTCAATAGAGTTTTTTATACTGTAAATTGGATTGAACTCAGTATTAGATGAAATTATATTCATTAGCTTTTTAGACATTATGTATGATGGAGAACTTATGAAGGATACTACTGGTCTAATGGGATAATTTTCCTTATGTAATTTAATTAGGGAGTACAGTTTGGGTGGTTGGGGATTAATTTGTATTATAGAGTATTCAAAAAAGTTGTTAAAAATTATACTATTTTTATAAATATTTATAATTTCTTTTTGATATTTCTCTGTTGGGCCTTTATCAGTAATTTGAAAATTATCTGAATTTAGAAAATCTACAGTTTTAGAGATATAATCAGGCTTATTTAAAGCTATTAAAGTTTGTCCTTTATCTGCTCGTGTAATAATAATATCATCATTTAAAGTTTTCTTTTTTTATATATCTTTAGCTATCTGATTATAGAATATATGCCTTGGTATTGTTTTCATACCATCCTTGAAAATGTTTGTGAGAGCATATTTTTCTGACTCAACATTAACTAGTTCAGATAATGTATTATTACTTTTAAAATCAATTCACATTCCACACCTACAATTCGTAGTACAATATTACTATTGTCAACATTAAAATTAAATTTAAAACCCTTATTTAACAAATCAATTTCATTTTTAGTAAAATTAGTGTCAGAAACATTAACAAACCGATAAAAAAAATCGTGTTTGGATAAACTAGTAACTTACTGGATTTTTGTTAATTTCATGTAATTTTGAGAGTTTGTTTTTATGAATTAAGTATTTCTCATGAATCAACACACTTACTTTTTGTCTTGTTATAAAATTAATAATGTCAAGTTCAATACTATTTAATCTAAACGTTAGTCCTGGATGTATGTACATCAAATATACACTTAAAACATCTCTTCTACTATACTGTAAATTTTTATCTTCTAGGAGCCAAGTTCTCACTGCTGCAGCAGAAGCTTTCCTTGAGACTGAGTTATTAAAATTAGTCTTGATATTAATATATTTTGGTTTAAGATCATGTTTGATGCAACTGTTGTAAAACCAAATATCCTGTGTGCACTTTTTAATCCGGAGTAATAATTTAAAATACCAAATCACCAAGAAGCTTGTCTCAGCTTGTATTAAATGATCAATTGAGTTGGTGTTTACTTGATGAAAATCCATATTTATCAATTAAATAAAAATAAAACTTACAGATTTATTTTATTTTCATATTTATCAACACTAATAAAATTCATTGTTAAAACCGTTGAGGTGAAAATTCATAAAATGAAATAAGTTAAAATATACTTTCTTAGGAGAAATCCGTCTTCCTCAACTTATGAAATATGTATTCTTTATGCCTGTAGGCCTTTCAGAACATCCGTTCCATCTTCACTAGGTCCTTCTTCGCTACAATATCTAATATGATAGTTGATGCTGCTGGTCCTAATGTGGTGTTGTCGTGACTAAAGCTTCTTCCTGACGATATCGTACAGTGGGTTGTATAGTCTGGGAGTGCTTTCATTTATTAAAAGCTTGTTGTCTATTTCCTTGATAATTTCCAGATCTTCCAATATATTGATTTTTGTTGGATTTCCCTCTTTGTGTACTATTGTAGGGTGTCTTATGTTGAGTTCATACTATGACCGGCGTTTATTATGTGCTTAGCGTAATTAGACATTCCATATGCGTATATGAAATCGTTACGATGTTCTTTAAACCTTAAGTTGAAGCTACTTTTCGTTCTACCAATAGAGCTTTAAAGAAATAACAAAAACATGTCCTATGATTATCATAGTATGATAATTAAGAACATCGAATTTAACAAATATAATAATATGTATATAAACAATAATCCAACAATTCCGTTAATGAAAGCTCTACCCAAAATACATACTTACTTACTTACTCTTACTTACTCACTGGCACTATCGAACCCGTAGGTTCATGGCCGCGCGGACATAAGCTCTCCATACATTTCTATCCTGAGCTAATTCTTTCCAATCATTCCCTGTATAATCTAATTCCCTCAAATCATAGTTAATGTTATTCTCCCCACCTCATTCATGGTCTACCAACTGGGCGTTTTCCCTCTGGCTTTCCTACAAGAAGCTTAAATGCTAGTCTTTCATTCCCCATACGTACAACATGTCTTGCTTATCGCAGTTTACGAGACTTAACTGTTCTTATTATATCTGGCTTCCTATAAAGACCATGTACTTCATTGTTATGTAGTCTTCTCCATTCACCTGTCTGTTTATCTCTCTTTGGTCCAAAAATATTCCTAAGTACTTTATTCTTTAATACTTGTAATATCCTTTCCTCCCTTAAAGTAAGAGTCCATGTTTCGCACCCATATAATATAACTGGTAGAATAGTAGTTTTTATATATTTTCAGTTTAACATTTTTTGAAAGGAGTTGGGACATTAAGAGTCTCTGCAATTCATAATAGTACGCATTTCCAGAATTGAGCCTATGTTTAATTTCTTTGTGCAACTCATTCCTATATGTGATTATTGTTCCTAGGTATTTGATTTCAGCCAGTTCCTCAAAATTTCCCTCATTTGTCATTAGCTGTCCATTTCCATTATATAATGTATTTCTACGTGTGATCATATATTTAGTTTTATTGATATTTACTTCCAGTCCTAATTTCTTAGTGTTACTCAATAGTGTGTGCGTTTTTGTCCTTTAGTATCTCCTCGCTATCGGCCAACAATACTACATCATCAGCATAAACTAACAGCTAAATAATACCATTGAGTTGTAAGCCTTCCTCATTCTCTAGAGACTTAATGGCATGCTCTAGTACTAAACTAAATAGTAGAGGAGATAGTGCATATCCTTTGTTTGAACCCATTCTGGATTTCAAAAGTGTCCGATAACAGTTTGCCTACACGCACCCTACTCTTTGTGCCATTTATACACATTCGTATAAGTCTAACTAACTTTTTAGGAATTCCGAACTCCAGCAGGATACCATATAACTTCTCCTTCTTAATTGAATCATATGCTTTTTTGAAGTCTACATATAGTTGATATACAGTACCATTATATTCCCATTTCTTTTCTAAAATCAGTCTTATACTAAAAATCTGATATTTTGTAGACCTGTTTCTTCTAAATGCACATTGATGATCTCCTAGAATGTCATCAATATAGGGAGTAAGTCTGTTTACTAATATATTTGTAAGAATTTTGTACGAAGTTGAAAGTAATGAGATGCCCCTGTAGTTGTTGCAATCAGTTTTATCTCCTTTCTTATAAATTGGTACGATAATCGATTCCTTCCATTCATCTGGAAGAGCTTCGTTTTCCCAAATCATACTAAGCAACCAGCGTATCTTGTCCATCAATTTTTCTCCCCCTGATTTTATCAATTCTGCTGGGATCTCATTTGAACCTGATGCTTTATACATCTTCAATTTTACAATCGCCATTTCAACCTCTAATTCATTTGGTACAGCGACTAGCATTTCTGCTGTGTGGATATTATCCTCCTCAGTGTCCTGTGCTCTATGTACATTTAATAGCTGATTAATGTAACTTTTACATCTATTTAATATACTCCTGGAATCTGCAATTATGTCCCCATTTTCACTCCGAATTATGTTTGTTCTACCCTGAAACCCTTTCTTCTGTATACTAATTCCCTTATGTAATTCTCTAATGTTCCTATTTTTTGAGTTCATTTCAAGATCATTAATCTTCTCTCTCAAATAATCCATCTTTTTACTCCTTAGTAACTTTGTGGTTTCCCGTCTAATACTACCCAATTTCTCTAAATTTACCTCATTTGGCTCGTGTAACCATTTCATTTTCGCTAGCTTTCCTTTCTTTACAATGTCGGCACATTCCTCATCAAACCATTTTTTGTTTTGCCTCTTTTTTAAACAACCAATGCTTTCTGATGCTGACAATTTAATAGTGTCTCATATAGCCTCCCATTCTTTATTTATATCAGTTTCTTCTTCGTTTGCCACATTGTCATCTGAAGATTCCAGTACTTCAAATCTATCAGCAATTTTGATTTGGTATTCTTGCCGCATTTCATCATTTTTCAAGTTCTTTAATTCAAATTTTACAGAATCATCATTAGCGTTTGTTCCTCTCATAAGCGATAGCCGTTGTCTGATATTCACTCTGACCAGATGATGATCCGAATTGCAGTCTGTCCCTCTAACTGATCTAACATCGATGATGCTACTGTGCCAGCGTTTATCCACTAATTCATGATCTATCTGGTTTCGAGTTTCGCCATCTGGAGATGTCCAGGTGTATTTATGAATATCCTTATACTGAAATGTTGTGGTCTTAACAATGAGATTATTTGATGTGGCGAAGGTGACTAATCTAACCCCATTGTCGTTACTATCTTCATGAAGACTGAATTTGCTTATTGTTGGTTTGAATATATCTTCCCGCCCCACTTTTGCATTAAAATCTCCTAAGACAATTTTCATATGATGTCATGAGAGGCTATCAAATAAGCATTCTAATTCTTCATTGAACTCATCCTTGATCTTGTCATCTTTATCTTCTGTGGGAGCATGTACATTTACAATTATAAAATCATGTCGTTTACCCTTTAGAATTATGTATGATATCCCATCACTAAGAAACTTAATATCTCGGATAGCGGATAGGGTCCTCCTTCTGACTAAAAAGCCCGTTCCAAATGCAGGTCTTTCTGCACCCCCGTAGTATAATGCAATGCTACCTGATTCCTGACTACCTTCTCCTGGCCACCTAACTTCCTGTAAAGCGACTATATCCAAGGCCGATTTATCTAATTCCCGCGTTAATATCTCTAGTGTCCCGCTATTGTATAAAGTCCTAACATTCCATGTCCCTGTGTTTGAGCCTTTGGCATGGCTTCCCTGAAGTAGTCTTCCTAAGAACTTGTGGCGAGTAGAAGAACCCACGCTCTGCTAATATCAATTGTGGCGAGTATTTTAGAACACTAACCACGCTCTGCTACCATTTGTCGCGATTAGTTTTTTAAACTAACCACGCTCTGCCTAACTATTAGTACGCAGAGAGAGATTACGATGCTGCTACCTTCCGGGATCGCTGGGTTATGGTGATGCTGTATTTCAGTAAAGTGTTCCAAATATCTAATGAAGTTATTTACAAGTAAACAGCCTGCCTCGGGCCCATAAGAGGCGGCTAACCATTCATCTTTCTTTCCTAACTGAACCTGCATATAAACATAAATACTGACTATAACTTGCATGGATTGAACTAACTTCGTTATAGGATAGAGAATGATAATAACTCTTAAATAATGACAAAGGGGGTGACATAAAAGATAAGCTTTTAATAAGAATATAAGTGTGGATTATATAAAAGACAAAATAATGAGTACATAACAAAAATTAATCTTTGATCCATCGATCAAGCACAAAAAATAACCAAAACATAATAGAACAATAACGTACCATTTAAACTATCACACGCACACATGTCTAAGTCTTATTGGAAATCCTTCTTCCATGTTTGCTTAGACAAAATCAACTCTAACCGTCCCTCGGTTACAATCCACTTGCTCATCTTCTTATTCACCATGTTATCCTCGCAAGTTCATGGTGCACTTGAGTTGGATTCACCCACTGAATCCCCTTTCTAAAGAACCAAACGCCACTTAGTGAGCCGATCGAATGATGAAGTCCGTTGCGATAACCGAGCATTTATCAGGTTCGCCAGGAGAAGGGATGTGCGCTACCAAGATGCGCAATGGAAAGGGTAAAAAGGGAAGGGGTAACCACACGGAACACAGGAACATTGGCAAGCTTCACAAATGTTCTTCAGTAGGGAGGAGCACACAGATGTATAACTGAACCGAAAAAAAGGCACTTTCGGTTCAATAGCTCTCCCTACACCGTCCGGGTAACAGAAAAGAGTCCATAGGCTTGACGTAATGTCCAAAGAAGCAATCCCACGTTGGGAGGGGAACATAAACACTATTGGATTCCAGCGGTAACTTCAACGAAATCTTCCATCGTCCCAAATATCACGATCACCACACCTGCTTTCATGTAGACTATTCCAGCGCTGAAAATATACTCCAATTTGCTTCAGCCGCCATAGCACAACATTGCGGTGTTCCAGGTGAAGACTCGGGTGACGATAATCATCGGATTGCCGGGTCGCAATCCCGTTCCACCGCTTTCCAGGAATCCATAGTTCCAAAGCCACTATGTCGGTCAGCTGGGCACTCGGGGGTCGGCCGGATCCTCCAAGCGCTCGACTGCCGAACACTCCAGGCATACAGACTGTAGAACTGCCAATGTTTAAGGAAAGGTAACTGAAAACAAAGAACAGGCGCAAACAGGAAAGCAGAACCATAGATATGCTAATTTAACATGTGTCACAATACAAAGTATTTAGCTTTAATATTCAGCTCTTTTCATTTATAACAAACATGCTTGAATTTACTCGATAGTATTACATATTTTTTTGACCTGCCTAAGATGTTATTTTACAATGTGGTCATGGACGCCGACTAACTTCTACTCACTCTTTTCTAGAATTTAGTTTGCGTCACATTAGTAAGACCTGAACCACCTATACAGAACTCATTCTAGTAACTCAAACATCGAAAAGAATGACACAATCAGCCCAAACACTTATATTCATCAGTATTATATTCTACTATCCCAAACGAGCATATATACATATATAAATAAACTACGTAAACTAAGATTGACATTCTCTAGACAGATGCCCATACCGCAGACATTTCCAACATTGAAGATTCTTTTTCGACTGCCAAGAAGGACGATTCGTCGAAGTATTAGATTTACTTAAATTGTCGGTTTTACTTCTTTCACTAAAGTCCCTCTGTTTTTCAGCAATTTCGAAATCCGCCACTTTTCTGGCGGAGAGACACATTTCGGCTACATTTCGAGGTTTTGTAGTAAATACCAAATGCTGTCTAGGTAGCCGGGGACATATTTTTGCAGAATAAGATCAATGAACTTCTCTTCCGAAAATGAAGGATTCAACAAAAGTGAAGCTCCTTGCATATTGAGAGAAAACTCCAAACAAAGATTGCTTAGGCATTTGGAATCGGCGTGACACAAATTTAATCCAAAAGTCTTCCAACAATCTAGGAGGCAACAATGAACACTTCACATGTTCTAAACTTTCCATCCAAGAGAATCTCAACTTAACAATTTCACTCCAGATTTTCAATAAGATTCCTCCGATGCAACTCAAAATTGAGTTCACAAAATACTCATCGGGAACCAATTTCAATTCGAAAATCGAGTTAATTTTGATGAGGAAGACCACTAGCGATTCCTTATCTTCACCATCACAGGGATCTACCTTTCCAATCAACTCTCGGAAAATCCGCTGATTATTCTGCTCCATAAAAGAAGAAAGGTTGGAGACAGTTCCACTAGATAAATCTTTGATAGAGCTAAGTCTACGATCACTCATATCCTTATGCTGTTCTGCGAAATAATCCTCTTGAGTTGCGTTATCGACAATGAACTTACGTTTTATTAATATTTGTTCAGGCTGGGAGAGAGAATTCATATGATCCTTAAGCCGCTGACGTAATGTGTTTACATCACCTTCAACTTCTATACCTAGCAGGCTTAATTCACGAACGAGCTTATCTTTGGATATTATATCTACCCAGCTAGGCATGTTTACTAAGTATAATAAACACAAGACGTAAACAATTATAGGCAAACGTAGTATTACATACATAAATCAGTCTCTGTTCTAGTATAAAGAAAGATGAGTTGATGTTTACGTAACATAAAACAAACACGCAAACTAATGCTTAATAACTTCAACTTAAATACAGCATATCTTTCAATATGAAAAGCACAAAACGAATGCCTTGCTACCATTTTGGGCGCAATTAAACCCCAAAAAACCAAACCCTTAACCACGCTCTGAGAAACCATTTGTGGCGAGTAGAAGAACCCACGCTCTGCTAATATCAATTGTGGCGAGTATTTTAGAACACTAACCACGCTCTGCTACCATTTGTCGCGATTAGTTTTTTAAACTAACCACGCTCTGCCTAACTATTAGTACGCAGAGAGAGATTACGATGCTGCTACCTTCCGGGATCGCTGGGTTATGGTGATGCTGTATTTCAGTAAAGTGTTCCAAATATCTAATGAAGTTATTTACAAGTAAACAGCCTGCCTCGGGCCCATAGAAGGCGGCTAACCATTCATCTTTCTTTCCTAACTGAACCTGCATATAAACATAAATACTGACTATAACTTGCATGGATTGAACTAACTTCGTTATAGGATAGAGAATGATAATAACTCTTAAATAATGACAAAGGGGGTAACATAAAAGATAAGCTTTTAATAAGAATATAAGTGTGGATTATATAAAAGACAAAATAATGAGTACATAACAAAAATTAATCTTTGATCCATCGATCAAGCACAAAAAAATAACCAAAACATAATAGAACAATAACGTACCATTTAAACTATCACACGCACACATGTCTAAGTCTTATTGGAAATCCTTCTTCCATGTTTGCTTAGACAAAATCAACTCTAACCGTCCCTCGGTTACAATCCACTTGCTCATCTTCTTATTCACCATGTTATCCTCGCAAGTTCATGGTGCACTTGAGTTGGATTCACCCACTGAATCCCCTTTCTAAAGAACCAAACGCCACTTAGTGAGCCGATCGAATGATGAAGTCCGTTGCGATAACCGAGCATTTATCAGGTTCGCCAGGAGAAGGGATGTGCGCTACCAAGATGCGCAATGGAAAGGGTAAAAAGGGAAGGGGTAACCACACGGAACACAGGAACATTGGCAAGCTTCACAAATGTTCTTCAGTAGGGAGGAGCACACAGATGTATAACTGAACCGAAAAAAAGGCACTTTCGGTTCAAACTTTAGTCTCAAATTCTCGTAATCTCCTTTCCTCCCTTAAAGTAAGAGTCCATGTTTCGCACCCATATAATATAACTGGTAGAATAATAGTTTTATATACTTTTGGCTTAACGTTTTTTGAAAGGAGTTGAGACATCAAAAGTCACTGCAATGCATAATAGCATGCATTTCCAGAATTGAGCCTATGTTAAATTTCTTTGTGTATCTCATTCCTATTTGTGACTATTGTTCCTAGGTATTTGAAATCAGCCACTTCCTCAAAATTTCCCTCATTTTTCATTAGCTGTCCATTTCCATTATATAATGAATTTCTACGTGTGACCATATATTTAGTTTTACTGATATTTACTTCCAGTCCTAATTTCTTAGTGTTACTCAATAGTGTGTGCGTGTTAGCCTTTAGTATCTCCTCGCTATCGGCCAGTAGTACTACATCATCAGCATAAACTAACAGCTTGTTAATACCATTCATTTGCAAGCCTTCCTCATTCTCTAAAGATTTAATGGTATGCTCTAGTACAAAATTAAATAGTAGAGGAGATAGTGCATCTCCTTGATTCAACCCATTCTTAATTTCAAAAGTGTCTGAAAACTGTTTGCCTACACGCACCCTACTCTTTGAGCCATTTAGACGCATTCGTATAAGTCTAACTAACTTTTTAGGAATTCCGAACTCCAGCAGGATATTATATAACTTCTCCCTCTTAATTGAATCATATGCTTTTTTGAAGTCTACATATAGTTGATGTAGAGTACCATTATATTCCCATTTCTCTTCAAAAATCTGTCTTATACTAAAAATCTGATCTGTTGTAGATCTGTTTCTTCTAAATGCACATTGATGATCTCCTAGAATGTCGTCAATATAGGGAGGAAGTCTGCTTACTAATATATTTGTTAAAACGATTGACTAGAAAGTTGATAAACCCGCAACCTATTACACCGCTTTTTATTTTATTTTTCTGATGATTCTGGCCACGATTTTTAAAAACATTTATGAAATTATTGTATTGTCATTGGTCCTTTATAAGTATACGAAGTTTCAAGTCCATCCAATGATTTTAAGTGGGTGAAAATCGTGTTGGAAGATTCGGTTACATAATTACACAAAACTTTTTTTTTATTTTCTGATGATTCTGGCCAGGGTTTTGGAAAACAATTGACATTATTGTATTGTCATTGGTCCTTTACAAGTATACAATGTTTCAAGTAGATCCAATGATTTTAAGTGGGTGAAAATCGCGTTGAAATATTCCGTTACATAGATACAGGTCAAGCTATTATAAAGCGTGCAAAAATGTTTAGAAACGTACTTAAACCACAATATGAATTTCAAATGTGTTTCTCATCACATACCGTATTTGTTCCACAGAATTGAACTAACATGTGTACGCCTATATGTGTTCATGAATTGGATACGCAGTATAAGACATGCACATTGGTTTATCCATCTGACAAAGTAACTTCGGCGCTGAATAAAAATATAACACAAGCGTTTGGGATCGAATATGCCCTTCTAGCAAGAAAAGCGGGATGGCTCGACGAGCACAAGTAGTGAAGATAAACTTTATATTACATCATTATTAAGAATGGGTTTAGGATTCTTGCTCACAAAAATCAGATGATTAAAATATTACCGGTATGTGTAAAGAATTTAATCTCGGTGATCATTTATATATAATTAAATAAATGTATTTTAAACCTGTTACCATATTCTGCAAAATCACGAAGTTTTAAGATGATACCAACGACAATTTATCTTGAAAAAAACACACTGCGATTGATCTGCCCCGAGATATGAACCCGGACGTTTCAGAATATTAACCTTTTACTTGAGTGAAACAGTTAAACACTTTAATTGATTATTTATTAGACCATTTTATTTATCAAATAGCTTTCACTTAGATTTTTATTTATTTTAACAAGTGGCATTTCTAATCATTTTTATGCGAACATCTAAATTTAATAAGTTGGATATTCTTTTATATTTTTTTTTTTAATATTTTGATACAAAAAAAAATACATTTAAATACCATACAATGCGGTTTATTTACTACAGATTTTGGCACAAAAACGCATAGCAAGTCGATGGGAATACATATATTATAGGAATAAAGCGACAGAGAGGAAAAGAATAGAGAAAAGTATAAAAAGAGACAAGGTTTAAACGGGGAAGTACAAGAATGGAAGAACCGTCATCATTATCACTGACACGAATGCCACTTGTGAGCCTTGGCCTTCTTCAGAACTCTATGCCAGCCTTCTCAATTCTTAGCCACCGTTCTCCAATACTAAACTCCCAATTCCCTGAAATACCTTTATGCCATTTAACACAAAATTCTCCAATCTCAATCTTGATATACCATTTTTTTTCTTTTTCCTTCTGGCTTTAATTAAAAAGCTTTTACAATTCACATGACGCTCATTCCCATTATATATTTTGCCCATTCTTGCCTTTTAATTTGTTATGATTTTATCGAAAATAATTTTGCCATCAGCACGTTATGTTCCCAAGCGGTCAATAAGCCAAGTGCTAACCACACCCAATGTTGCTTAACTTTGATTATCGGGAGAAGAATCAGCATTTCCAACACGGTATGACTTTATATATATATATATATATATATATGTGTGTGTGTGTGTGTGTGTGTGTGTGTGTGTGTGTGTGTGTGTGTGTGTGTGTATGGTCTCGAAGTAGCATGCTGCCTTGTCACGCAGCTGGCCAGGTTTCGATCCCCGGTCGGGAAAGTTTCCTGGGTGAGATTTTTATCGGAGTTTTTCCTCACCTGTAAGACAAATGTCAGGAAACTTTAAGGCCCAAACGGTCCCCGAACATAATATGGCCATCGCAATCATAATCATACACATTCATCTTATATTAAGCTTAGGATTAAGGACTCTCCTGGCGCACCACTATCATCATCAACATCCATCATATAATCGGGGCAACGTAACCCCGCCTTCCAGGCGTCCCAAACTCAGAAGTGGGTTACAATTACGCCAATGTCCAAAAGGACAAACCTGGGGCATTAAAATAGCACATGATTGGTTGTAAATATATCAACTTCGACACACTCTACTTGTCAAAACAATTGAAAGTACTTCAGCTTTTCTTTTCCCTGTTCTGTTTATCTATAATAAAATTATACTTCAATAATCTAATTGTAGCGGTTGGGCTTCAGGATCCGAGTTTTACGCGTTAAATCCCTGGAGTGATTAATAGAATTTTTCGGATAAGGAAAATTCGAGGAAATTGCTTCCTTGGGAGGGAAAGCTACAAATTGCCCAACAAAATGAATCAATGTTGTTCCCGATTGACTGGTGGTTGCCAGCCTCGCTTCTGGTTTCGATGCTGGTTGGTTGAAATCAGGCAGGGTCAGTTTCGTGGATTATAGCTAATTGAAGAAACCCAAGCATGAAATAAGAGGCCTCTGGTCAAAATTTGTCTGCTCTTTCACTACCTGCTTTGAATTGCGACTATAATGGCATTATATGTCAAACGCTATCGCTAAATAAAAACTATAAATTAAAATAACATGACCATATCATGAACGTAACTTCTAAATGCATTTATTTGGAAATTTAGTTGCAGATGTAGCTCTCTCTTTATCCTCCGTTATCTCTGTAGGACTTACATCCAATGATATCTACAAGCTAGTGATCTGTAGAGGAAGATTGGAATCTTAAATGTTTAAAAACCTTACAAAAACATCTCCTTAACCTTTAAATATTCCAACTAGAGAAATTACTCAACTCGCAATAGGTGTAATGTCAGATCATCGAGAATGGAGTAGAATGGTACCAATTTGTAAAATGTTGTCCGTTCTAACGTGCACAAATAGGAAGATGTGCTACAGTAATCTGGTTTTAATAATTTTCTTTATGCTACATGCCGCCCATCACAAATAAATAAATATTCAAAACATATGATCGGACATTGCGGTCGGAAAGGAAGGGAAAACGTAGAGATGAACATTAAATTCAGGCGTATGATAATGCAAAAGGTCAGTGTAAGTAGAGGAACAGCAATACGAAATTGAGGAGACAAAGGTCATAATTAGATCGAAACAACAAATGGAGGAAATTAGAGTATGTGGGAGTTGCAATGTACGAATAAAGAGGGGGAGAGGGGAGAGCTCGGTGAAGTGTAAGAGAAACAGTAGCAATCATTAGTTAGCAAGAAGTGTTCGGGACTAGTGTGTCAGAGTGTCAGTCCCCTCCACAACAGTAAGTCATTGCGCAATATTTAATTCACAAATAATAATTATAAGATATTTTAAGTTTATATTATTAAACATTTCAAATATTCTCTTTTTTACACTTTATCCTGATATTCCGATTTTTTTTAGGTTGTTAAAACTAATACGTAAGGTACTTATTATCGTTAAATCAAGTTTTACGTTTTGAATTCACTGCTAATATGTTTTGTGTACATATATAGGCCTGTATATTTAGTTATTATCAGTTTGGTTTCTGCTGTACTAGCACGCAGGTCCATGACAAGGATTTCGTTTGCGGCCGCAAGAATTTTCAGCAAAAGAACAAATAAATGAAGCTGTATGTGTATACAAAACGTTTTAGCAAATAAAAATTCAACATTGAAAGGTTGTATGCGAGGTCTCTCCCTAGAGTGATAAAAGATAAGTAGGAAATTCGCAGGTAGTAGTGTAATGTTACGAGAGATATCACTACTATTCTCAAATTCTGTATACCTACATTGTGTGTATGTGCCCCATACGCCCCGCATGGGGACATGGATGCTCCCTAGCGGCAATTCCTTAACAAGCTAATTTAGTTACGCTTATTTACCTGTAGATGCTAACGAATGACATGTCGTTAGTACATCCCCTCAATGAGATATCTAGTAGGTAACTAAGGTATTACTTGGATGGAATAGGGTCGGTTAAATTTTGCATAGAGCCCTTTTTATTCAGGCTTGCGGTTCTTTTACGAGTCTGAAAATGTTCAGACTCGGAATCCACGGCTTAATGTTCCTCCCGGACTAAATGTCTCTTCCGGAAGACTTGTTCCTTGAACTCGCAACCCTCGAGACTAGAGGCAAGGAACATAACCACTGGACCACCGCGGCCGACAGCCCTACAGAACCGGATAATCTTTCACTATGTCTTCATCTCTGACCATCTACTTTCACCAATCAGCGTCAGTACCCGTATCGCTTGAGCTTCCATTCAAGCTTATTATTAAAACGATGATGCTATGTGATAAAAAGAAAAAAGCTCATGCGATTGAATGCCTCCCAAGGTTACAAATAAATAACGTGATCACGTGGAACCCCAGCAAAAGATATCTGAAATACGTCCAATAGGGCTGCATTTTTTCGTTGTTAAGCTATAGTACCGTGTTGTTTACTACCAGACCGGTATATATATATATATATATATACTTTTTTTCCAGAGAGTATTTTTACCGTGTAAAAAAGATGTTTGAAGAACAGATATTCAAATGATCCCTCAGTATAAGATCGTATTATACTAAATTTCTGCGATTTTTTCTTAATCAACCCATGTATTAAAAAAAACTTGAAATATTAATAGTAACGCTAATAATAATTGGACAGTTTGAAAACTATGATTCCATCTCTAATATTGTACTCTGTAAATATTTTTAATTCTATCACGTTACAAATGAATATTGACCGCGGTATGTAGGGTCTAAACCTATTTACTAATAAGTTTCATATTTGTTTTTCTGTTTTCCATTTCTTAGTTTTTTTTTAGCTTCATCAATTTTAACTTAAACACAAGAACACGATATATAACCAATCTAAGGTGGAGATTTAAATATCTGGCCCCCGGAATGGAGGGTTGGGACGCCACGAAGAGGGACCCATGTTTGACACTACGTACTCTCAAAAACTTCTCACAATGACACTTTACACCACTATACACCTCCTATTTGAAAATCAATTGTATGATTTGTTAGACACATTGAACTTATTACACTGACATACATTTTGAAGATAGGATTATTGGCTATTAACAAAATGATCACAATATTTTCTAAAAAAAACATAATTACAATAAATCCGTCTCGGTGGACGCGTGGCTAGAACGCTGCACCGACTGGCCTCTCACATTCGAATCCTGGCGTTTCCGGAGGGGGGACACACGGTATTTTTCGAAGTTTTTTCGGGGCTCTTCCGATTCCCGAATTTCGTCCTACCAATATTCTCCACTCCTCTTCCCTTCACCATCATCTTATTTCATATTCATTCATTCATTTCAATTCATCTTTCATCTTATCTCACGTTAGGAAAAAAGAATGATCTGGCTTAACTAGCTACCAAGTGTTTAAAATATATGGCTGTGATATGCTAATCGGGTCACACTCATATACTTTCTCAAGACTCCGAGCCTGTGTGACAACTTCGGGAGAATAGGGCCTTAGGGAGGGTTTTAGCCTCTCCTTGAGGCCTTGGGCCCAGCCAAAATAAAGGCGGTTTGAGTCATTGTATGTGAATGCTTGATGTGTGTCAAATCTGTAAAACTATAACAGAATATAATTATATCACCGTGGAGTAGATTTCATCTCATTCATTCCATAAAATAAAGATGGTATACAATGAACCAGAAATAAGTTTGCCGTATTAGAGTCTTAACATTCAAACCTATCCTTACTTACTTACTCACTGGCACTATCAAACCCGTAGGTTCATGGCCGCACGGACATAAGCTCTCCATACATCCCTATCCTGAGCTAATGCTTTTCCAATCATTCCCTGTATAATCTAAGTCCCTCAAATCATAGTTAATGTTGTTCTCCCACCTCATTCTTGGTCTACCAACTGGGCGTTTTCCTTCTGGCTTTCCTACAAGAAGTTTCCATGCACGTCTTTCATTACCCATACGCGCAACATGTCCTGCCCATCGCAGTCTACGGGACTTAACTGTTCTTATTATATCTGGCTTCCTATAAAGACCATGTAGTTCATTGTTATGTAGTCTTCTCCATTCACCTGTCTGTTCATCTCTCTTTGGTCCAAAAATTTTCCTAAGAACTTTGTTCTCAAATACTCGTAATCTCCTTTCCTCTCTTAAAGTAAGAATCCATGTTTCGCACCCATATAATATAACTGGTAGAATAATAGTTTTATATATTTTCAGCTTAACGTTTTTTGAAAGGAGTTGGGACATCAAAAGTCTCTGCAATGCATAATAGCATGCATTTCCAGAATTGAGCCTATGTTTAATTTCTTTGTGCATCTCATTCCTATTTGTGATTATTGTTCCTAGGTATTTGAATTCAGCCACTTCCTCAAAATTTCCCTCATTTGTCATTAGCTGTCCATTTCCATTATATAATATATTTCTACGTGTGACCATATATTTATTTTTACTGATATTTACTTCCAGTCCTAATTTCTTAGTGTTACTCAATAGTGTGTGGGTGTTGTCCTTTAGTGTCTCCTCGCTATCAGCCAACAATACTACATCATCACCATAAACTAACAGCTTATTAATACCAGTGAGTTGTAAGCTTTCCTGATTCTCTAAAGATTTAATGGCATGCTCTAGTACAAAATTAAATAGTAGAAGAGATAGTGCACCTCCTTGCTTCAACCCATTCTGGATTTCAAAAGTGTCTGAAAACTGTTTGCCTACACTCACCCTACTCGTTGAGCCATTTAGACACATTCGTATAAGTCTAACTAACTTTTTAGGAATTCCGAACTCCAGCAGGATACTATATAACTTCTCCCTCTTAATTGAATCATATGCTTTTTTGAAGTCTACATATAGTTGATGTACAGTACCATTATATTCCCATTTTTTTTTTCTAAAATCTGTCTTATACTAAAAATCTGATCTGTTGTAGACCTGTTTCTTCTAAATGCGCATTGATGATCTCCTAGAATGTCATCAATATAGGGAGTAAGTCTGCTTACTAATATATTTGTTAGAATTTGTACGAAAGTTGAAAGTAATGAGATGCCCCTATAGTTGTTGCAGTCAGTTTTATCTCCTTTCTTATAAATTGGTACGATAATTGATTCCTTCCATTCATCTGGAAGAGCTTCTTTTTCCCAAAATCATACTAAGCAACCAGCATATCTTGACCATCAATTTTTCTCCCCCTGATTTTATCAGTTCTGCTGGGATCTCATCTGAACCTGATGATTTATACATCTTCAATTTTTCAATTGCCATTTCAACCTCTAATGCACTTGGCTCTGTGACTAGCATTTCTGCTGTCTGTAACTTATCCTCCTCAATGGCCTGTTCTGTATGTACATTTAATAGCTGATTAAAATAACTTTTCCATCTATTTAATATACACTTGGAATCTGCAATCATTTTTTAAACAATCAATGCTTTCTGATGCTGACAATTTAATAGTATCTCTTATAGCCTCCCATTCTTTATTTATATCAGTTTCTTCTTCGTTTGCCACATTGTCATCTGAAGATTCCAGTACTTCAAACCTATTAGCAATTTTTGATTTGGTATACTTGCCGCATTTCATCATTTTTCAAGTTTTTTAATTCATATTTTACAGAATGATCTTTAGCGTTTGTTCCTCTCATAAGCGATAGCCGTTGTCTGATTTTCACCTTGACCAGATGATGATCTGAATTGCAGTCTGTCCCTCTAACTGATCTAATATCAATGATGCTACTGTGCCAGCGTTTATCCACTAATACATGATCTATCTGGTTCCGAGTTTCTCCATCTGGGGACGTCCAGGTGTATTTATGAATATCCTTATGCTGAAATGTTGTGCTCTTAACAATGAGATTCTTTGATATGGCAAATGTGACTAATCTAACCCCGTTGTCGTTACTATCTTCAGAAGACTGAATTTGCCTATTGTTGGTTTGAATATATCTTCCCGCCCCACTTTTGCATTAAAATCTCCTAAGACAATTTTCATATGATATCGTGAAAGGCTATCAAATAAGCATTCTAATTCTTCATAGAACTCATCCTTGTTCTTGTCATCTTTATCTTCTCTGGGGGCATGTACATTTACAATTATAAAATCATGTCGTTTACCCTTTAGAATTATGTATGATATCCTATCACTAACAAACTTAATATCTCGGATAGCGGATAGGATCCTCCTTCTGACTAAAAAACCTGTTCCAAATGCAGGTCTTTCTGCACCCCCATAGTATAATGCAAAGCTTCCTGATTCCTGACTACCTTCCCCTGGCCACCTAACTTCCTGTAAAGCGACTATGTCCAAGGGCGATTTATCCAATTCCCGCGTTAATATCTCTAGTGCCCCGCTATTGTATAAAGTTCTAACATTCCATGTTCCTAGGAACATGTCCCTGTGTTTGAGCCTTTGGCATGGCATCCCTGAAGTAGTCCCCGCCCGGAGAACCGAATGGGGGACTATTTGACCTCCGGAAAATTTTACCCCAGTAGAACCCATGTCCGCATTTCTTGACGGTTTTATTTTTACGGTGAAAGATCGTCACTCTTTCGACCAAGGTACTTATTTCGTCTGGCTTATCACCTTCGACCTGTCCGGCATGGGTAACCCTATCGGCAGCAATGCTACCGCCGGCATAGCTCTCAGGATCATTTAAGCACAAGAGCCACTCCACCACGACAAGGTAAAGATACCATGGAGGGTCAAACCTATCTTTACTAGTCTAAATTTATTAATTCTTGCAAACTTGTATTTTCAAGTATTTTTCTTTGTGATGCTATTTTATCATCATATTAAATGAACATTCAGTAAAAAAATGTAATTTTAAAGAATTGAAGATTTAAAAAAAAGTCATTTTCTCGTTAACCAATGACCGGATTTATTTCAAGTATGAAACAATTTTACTAAGTTAAATATGCTCTATCCCAATATGCAATTAATTTTAAGATCAGAGGTTAATGAAGGTGTAGCTAACCCTGTCAGCAACAAGTTGTATAGAGTATTTTAGATACTGTAGGTAACTTTTGCATTATTTCACTAGATCGTAAATAAAAAGATATAAAAATGTTTGTATCCTACACCAGCTTTCAGTAAGGAATATCCAATATATTTATACATATGTAGTCGGTTAATTTGTAAAACTGGACAACAATTAAGCAAGAAATCGGAGTATTCTACTAAACATCTGATTTAGGAAAATTAGCTCCTTCGAAGCCATTTAAATAGGCTAAACATTAAAATTGTTATTAGATTCTTAACTGCCTGTGATGAGATAAATAATAATATGAACCAATGATCACTGGCAAAAAAATCGAATGTTTCCTGCATTTCATGATTCAAATCTCATTAACTTTGGGTTGAGAAAAACTAATATGACAACGAAAAAATCTTAGCTCTAGCTTCTGTGATATACAATAGGCGGAAGTATTTGAGTTTATCGGATTAAGAGAAAACGATAAATTTTAATTACATATGCCAACAACAACGAAAGTTCATTTACATTTTTTAATAACAGTTACATTCTATGAGTTCTAAATCGATGGAAGAATACTTGGCAGATGGTTGGTTCTGAAGAGAATCGTGTGGTGGCTTCATTAGAACGTCGTCTTTGCCTTGCCTCGTGTAAATTAGATCTGCAGCATCCCTACACAAAGACCAGCAGTAATACGCAATCATTGTTTCATTTCAACGGCCCTGATATTTTGTTCCATAACAGAAATATTCTGAAGGTATCTTTCTCCGTGTTTATCATTGACAGCTTCACAACAAGGAATGAAAAATTCTAGGTGGTTGTAGGAAATATGGATTTTAAGGGACTTGTTTTGCATCCGAGTTATTAGTATTTTTTTCAGGAGCACTGTTACCAACTGAGTGTAGACATCAGCTCTTTTGTTTGCTAGAAACCCATGAATCGTCCTTGATCCCCAAGCGTTCTTTCCTTTCCCTTCAGAACTTGGTCAAATGCAGAATCCTTTACAAGTTGTCTAATTTGTTGCCCGACAAAAATACCTTTCTTAACTTTGGCATCACTTAATTTCGAAAATGTCTCTCTTACGACTTAAATCCTATCCTTGGTTCATATCTTAGACAAAAAGTTCCATCAAACACACCTTTATATGTAGGAGTGGAAGAAGAATATCATTTGGGTCCACGAGAGGCTCGGCAACAACATTTTTCTCGCTAGGGTTAAGATATCTTTCAGGCCTTTTTTGCTGACCCTACTGGCTCACATACATAATAAATAATAGTTTTAAAAGAACAAAACAACACGCTTATTAGAAAACCGAACTAAAAAAATGAAAAATAATTTTAATTTCCAACACGCTTGGGATAAATAATTTTACCATCAAAAGCGTGGGGTGCTCTTTACCAATTAATATATTTTATAATAAACAGATATTGGTAAAAGTAAAGTCTCTAAGAAGAAAATGTAAAAATTATAAAAAGAACCCCACACTTTTGATGGTAAAATTATTTATCCCAAGCGTGTTGGAAATTAAAATTATTTTTCATTTTTTTAGTTTGATTTTCTAATAAAGCGTGTTGTTTTAGTTTTTTTTAAACTATTATTTATTTTTTATTCTTTAGTTTTACTATTTTACAGAATAAGATAAAAATGTAAATATATTTAAATTCGATACTATTGTAGTATGATCTAAAAGTAATACTCTTCTAAAAAAAACTCCTCCCAGCCGGATTTCAAGCAGCGACCTATGGATTGCTGAAATTATATACCACTAGAGTTCACCGCTCTACCAACTAAGCTCTTACAATGATTGACTAAAAAGTCGACAAGTCCGCAACCTATTATACCAGTTTTCATTTTTTGATTTTCTGATTATTCTGGCCAGGATTTTAGAAACAAAATATGAAATTGCTGTATTGCCATGGGTCCTTTACAAGTATACAAAGTTTCAAGTCGATCCAATATTTCTAAGTGGGTGAAAATCGTGTTCAAAGATTCCGTTACATAGATACAAAGACACTTTTTTTTTATTTTCCGATGATTCTGGCCAGGAATGTTAGAACATACATATGAAATTATTGTATTGTCACGGGTATATTACAAGTATACAAACTTTTAAGTCGATCCAATGATTTTAAGTGGGTGAAAATAGCGTTGAAAATTCCGTTACATAGATAGATAGATAGATAGATAGATAGATACAGGTCAAGCTAATATAAAGCGTGTAAAAAGCAGCAGTATTTTGTGTACTCCATTTGCATTCCTAAGACTACAGCAATTACGTTCAGATCATCATAGATTTTCTACTAGTGTTCATGATATTTGATTGATTCGAAGAGGGCTGTCATGATTGCATAAGTCTCCTCCATGTGAACTCTATGACCAACAGGAATATAAGGAAGTCGGTTGCCATTGTGAAGTAATATAGCTTTCAAACTAAAATTGAAGGAGTCTTTGAACAACCTCCATTCAGTTGAATCATGGTTCAAATTCAAACATTTCATCCAGCCATTAATATCGCAGCAAACAATAAAAAATTTTTTCTACTCAAAAAAGGGAAGCAGATCCCTGTGACGTTGTTCTGTACTGTGATACCCTGACATCATGTTCGATAAGATTCCATTGCTGCAGTCCAGACTCTAAATGTCTGTTTTCTCCTTTCATAGGTCAAGATCTATAATGAGATCACCTCAATTCCGCTTGACACAGTATGTGCGGTTTATTATATTTTTCCTCAAAATCAGGGTCATGGGATGTGGAAGGCTTGTTGAGTTCTTTTTCCACACTGTCTTCATTTTATACTTAAAACACACAAATTGCGGGTGTTGTAGGTACAGGTAAATTATTTGAATGTGGAATATGTCAAATAGCAGATCGAAGATTCGGGTAATGAACTGTCTTCTTTTCTTCATAGACAATCTTGCCTTTAACCCATTAAGACCAGAGTACATTTTTTTCAATATGTATTCCCAACCTTTTATTTATATTACAAAACTCATACAAATAGGATATTCGTAGGTAATAACACTTATAAAAGTCACAAGTCCGAATTAAGGCCCTATCCTCGTTTGAGAACAGTGAGTTCTAATGACAGTTTCATGACAGCAGATATTTTACTTTGAAATATAAATATTCTCCTGAATATCTGTTGGACAGAGAATCACCTGTAAGCAGTGTGGAACATATTTAGTTGCATTAGTGGAATCTGGAATTAATGAGTGTTCGCGTTTACTTTTTTTCTTAGATGAAATACAGGGAACATTTATACATAATGTGACATTACATTTCACACAGTATGTTCGTGGATTCGATTACATACTTCCATCTAGCATCTTCTCCGTTGAACCATTTTATTGAGGAAGTAGTGTTTACCTTCGTACCTATTTCTTCATTCGCAGTCGGCATCTGAACATTTGCCCTGACTTTGAAAATTATTCCACTTGAAGATACTGAAGGCGGTACCATTTTTTACCTCGAATACAAACTTGATACTTAGAATCAAGCCAATCATGAAGATCCACTCCCCTTATTTTCTTGTTTTACTTTGCTCCAAGTTGTGGTTGAGCAATAGTAATTCGTCCCTTTTTCACGGTAATGTCATTTTCTTTTGGTTCAGTTATGTCATAATTAGTAGCCAAGGTAACATAGCTGTTATCATTTCACTTCATAACAAGATTCCATTATTAATATCAAATTTAAAATCGTACGACCCTCTCGACTTCTTCTGGAGTTCTTTATTGGTTTGCAGAGGGCATTTCTTCATTCTGTTCTCACGAACTGTTCCTCTGGCCTTGACGCCTACTGTTCGGAGCTCACACATGCGTTGGTAACTTGTGAAGTAATAGTCGAAAAAAATTTCATGACTGAATGGATCTTCTACAACCATAAAGAGACTTTCTAAAACTTCTGACCCAAATGGATTTTTTCTTCTCTGTTTTGAGATATTCGTCCACAATAGAGATCGAAGTTAAAGCAATAACAATTTTCCCCGCAAAGCTACCAAAATTTATAGTCAAATTGAATTGATTTTCCATACATAAACTGTTTCAGACAACGATGGTCATAGTACTTTATTACAATTTCATCCACTGATAATTTTTTAAACAAAAACGAACTTCTGGAAAGCAGAATTTACCATCTCTATCAATAGTCTTACTTTGAAACTCTTGTCAGGGTTTTGAGGATCTAGAAGATATATATCATTCAGGTGAAGATATGAATTGAGCTTCTGGAACCAATTCCTCGGCATGTACTGGACAACAAATGGAACACCTAAATCTTCGCTCTGACTCCGGTATAGTTTTTGTTGTGGAAGTCGATTATAACCAGATAAAATAAAAAAACAGAAACACTCTTAGTTCGTTAACAGAGAAAGTGAAATTCCAATCGTTTCTATTTGTGGTAGCATATTTTACACTTTCCTTTACAATATGATCCAGTATATCCATATTGATAAAATGTTCAAAGACCTGGACGGGACTGCCATTTCTAAGCAGCTCGTTCAAATTTTATACCATGATAGTAACAGTATTAGAATTAATTTTCATGGCTTCTGAATATTCCGGTTGCTCCTTTCTCCAAACTGGAGATTCAAAATCCACAATTTCATCATTCCCGTTTACCTGGATATCATCTACGTCAATGATTAATGGAATAACTTCACACTCAAGTTCACGTTGCCCAGGGACGTCTGTTAAATCATCATTTTCTTTATCCTCATCAGTAAGATCATCAACGATGTCTGGTGGTAGGATTGTAACTGTAGCCTGAGTTATAGAATCATCAGAATCAATCCTAGCCAGTTCCTCTTCTCTATCAGCAGGTGTAAGATACCGTTGATACCATGTGTTGTAAGAAGTCATAATAACTACGGCAAAAAAAAAGAGAGAACAGCTATCAGTACACAAGACAAAAAAACTGTAATTGTATTTTTTACATTACTTCAATTAGCAGAGAAAAATGATATCACATGTAACATACTTATTATACATATAAAATATAGATAATCACTTCCAAAAGAATGCAAACTGATCTTCTTAATGGTTGTCAGAGAAGTGAATTTATTACAGAAGAATAAAATCCAACTGAATACTAACATCAATGAAAAGAATGTACAAACAGATGTTTCAAATCATTCCTGAAGTAACTTCATTATTAGCACCAATAATATATCCGTTGTTGTTCATATACCCACTCTCCTCAAATGAGGACAGCAAAATCTACGGCTCAATATTATACCTACAAATTATTAATTTTGTAAATATTTGCTAATTACATTTTTAATCCATAATGATCACAATCAATGAGTTACAAATTATTCGCTACGTTATTATAGAGCAATTCCATATGTGACTGACTGACATTACAGTACAATTTGCACCAAAATGCTTGCGTAAATATTACAATCGATTGAAATTAGGAGTGTTGTCTACATGATATGATAGAGAACAAGTGTGAGATTAAGAGATTAAGACTGAACATAAACATAAAACTTCTGAAGAAAAAAATGCTATTTATTATCTATCAAAGTATGTGTGACTGACTGACTGACATTAATGTCAACTCATCATGCACCTTAACATGGTCGTCTACACCATTCTCTGAAATGTCATTTCTAATTCAGTTTTCAAAATACCGTTTGGAGGGCCATTTCGAGTTACATTCTAAATAAAACTAATCCTAAATCACAATTAAGACCGGAGTTATGACCTAGTATGTGATGTGTGACTGACTTATTTCATTTGTGACTGACTAACATATCTGAATTTTCTTTAGAATTTCCAATGTAAATATTACAACAATGTATCGAAATACTATGAAACTATACTTCTTTTGGCCTTAGTTTAGGTTGTAATGTAAACAGAAGCACGTGGTTAAGTGTGATTTCATTGGCCACATAAACATAATGACATCGTTGTCCAGCGGCGTAGATGAAAACATAGTTTCCTGATCACTTTACATTTTATGTAACTACGATGTATGAACAACATTATCGCAAAAATAATAATAAAGTAATAAAACACATTATAACATATGAAAAAATTACAGTGGTGAACATTAAGTATAAATTTATATAACTTTAAATATAACAAAATTTCACGCAGACGAAGATGGATATTCAGTTATTCCAACACGACCGCTCGTGTCGAATACGTTAAACATCACCTTACAAAAGTGATGAGAAACAAATTGTTTTAAATGTATTTTGTAAATTGAGTGATAAATTCCCTACGTTAGGTTTTCAGCTTTGTTAAATTATATTTATATTATCATGTGTATTAGTAGTAAAACTATTCTGCCGCTTCCCACTTTCGAAATTAATTGAAAAACGTTTAGGCCTAATCAAGTTTGTTATTTTAAATACTATTTTTATACTTTCTAAAATACTTGTAGATTCTTGCTACTTTGGTAAATTATAGTTTTAGCGAAAACTTTAGAACCTCAATTCAAGTAAATACCTTGGACTCACCACTTCTCTTTTCCACTCATAAATTCCAGTGAACAAAAGGCAATCCTTCTTATCCTGATTTTAAATACCTGTGAAGAAAAGAAACAATTGTCCTGCAATAAGATGCTGAAATGCCTACAGCAAAAGGTTTGAAAGTATCGCTAATAGACGACTTGAGGTAGTGGTGTGAGGCAAGGTTTTTAAGTTTTGGTGAAAAGTATAATGCCACCGGAATTTGACAGCAAGTCAGATGGTGCGTAAAATAGTACCATCGCTCCGCCAATCACAGATGCCTGCGGAAGGATACATTTTGAGATTTTGTTTACAGTACAACATAAACTAAGGCCGAATTCAGTATAGATAAATAGCTTCGGTAACAGAGATTAATAAAGAAACTACCAATATATTATCCCGGAATTCTACAACAAAAAGTAAAATAAATTGATTTTTTATTAACATAAAAACATTAATTTATATCAATAATATAATTAAATTAACTCGCTTACCATGTATCATTTTAAATTATGCAAAATATCAGAAATATTAAAAACATAATAACAAAGGGCCTTCTCTATTGCTAAATAGACCTTATATATATATATATATATATATATATATATATATGGTATGATAAGAAAAATAAATGCCTGGACGGGATTCGAACCCGGATCTCTGAGTCTGTACGTCAGCGTGATATCCATTGCACTACCAGGCGAATCCAATTCAAACACTTATTTTTCTTATATATGTATTATATTCTCCATTATTACTAGATGTCGCGAGAACTCGGTCTTCACTGCCATCTAGTAGCTGACTATAACAAGTAAGAAAATTAAAGAGAATATTTTTACCTTATAGCATTGACGCTTTATAGATGTTATAATTAAATATTTAACATTGAGCAATGCAAGCTTAATATGGTATGATAAGAAAAATAAATGCCTGGACGGGATTCGAACCCGGATCTCTGAGTATGTACCTCAGCGTGATATTCAATATATATATATGAAGGGTCCAGGGGAAAAACGATGAATGTCACAAAATCACAAAAACTGAGGTTTCATATTCTTAGTGTTTGTATTGTTCCCTAGTAACATTTAATAGGCGAAAACTGTTTAAAGAAGCTATGGGTTACGTTTTATAAGGCTTTGAAAATAATGTGTACAGGGAAATGATATAGCGTTTAAAACTTAAAATTCATTTATCTCAGTTTGAGTTTAATGTGACATTCATCGTTTTTCCCCTGGACCCTTCATATATATATAAACTGATTACAATTTACCTAAAGCATTGAAATAAAAAAATACCAACACGGAATACACAATATGTCTTCCATAATGTATGCACATTTTTAATAACTTATTTACCAGTGTGCATATACTTTCAAAATAAAGTATTATAAATCACATGATTAAGCTATCCAATTGTTGACATACTGAATTCTATTTTTAAACTGAGCTATAAAAACAAAATTCTTATTGTTATTAGTCATAAACCACAACTATAATGTCCAGGTGACTCACTACATAACATCGTCGTATCAGATTCGCTAACGCAGTTATTATTTCACTCCCATTAATAAAAAAATTATATTTCATTAATCACATACGAAGTCCCACGCTGTAGCTGAACGATTTGGGGCAAGATGCCTTAACAGAGAGCTCTGGTTCGAGTCCCCATGAGAGAAAAAAAAATCTCATGAAATTTCGACCACAATTGTACTGGTACCCATCGAAAATTGTAAATAATTTGGGCAGCTATAATATTTAGTGGCTACAGCCCAGAAAAGCAGTTATACGGCTGACCACATGCCACTCCTATATTGGTTAGATGATTTCCGTGATTGATATATTTGGTGGATGTGAGATCAGCAGCCGACTGGTAGGCTATGGGCTTTCAAGGCCTGTCGCGCCTTTTTTTTACACACGAACTTGTGAATTTGTTGCGCTGATTGTTTGACTGTTGTGCATACTCTATATAACATACGGGTCCAACATTTTCACGTTGTGAACGCAGTGAGTTTTCGTGATAGCTGCAAGATGTGCAAATTGTTTTTCTATAGATTTCTTTCCCTCTTCTACATAATTTTGTGACCCCTCCTGAACAGTTATTTGGTTGGTTTTACAGCTCACAATATTACAGAATTCTGCACCACCTTCTTTTCCAATGTTACATATATTCATGCCATCCTTTTTACTTCGCTGCCAATCGCATCTACAGCCGCCTTCCCATGGTACGATTCAAAGAACTTACATTTTACGTTAAATCCAAATATGCAAGTAAACATTGTCACATTGCTAAATGTATTGACCCATTTCTATTTAAAGTACCTGCTTCTCCAACTGAAAATATTTTATAACCGCATGTTCTGTAAGACGTCCCTATAGTTCGGAAAGCATTTGCCATGTGTCACATAACTTGACACTAGAAAAAATATTTCTTGTGAATATCTGTGTAACCTTCCATCTAAACCAGACAAAATCAGTTAATGTTGAAATATGCATAGTGTTACAATGAATTGCCTGGATCGCATTTTGTTCTTTATCCCTCTTACTAATAATCCATATATAACTTTTATACAAGGTTTATACACATCTCAGTTGAAAATTCTTACTAATAAACACTGTATTAGCTGTTCAGTGTAGAAGAGATGTACAACTTTACATGGGAATCGTTATACATGCCTCCAGCCTTGTTTAAGGATTCTATAACTAGACAAAATGTCGGACATCAAGATCAACTGATTGTTTTCTCATGATATTGATGAACGTTTCCTTAAATTTAACCCAAAATGCAACACTTTAACGACTGTTTGATGGATGCATAGGGCATAAATAATATTAATAAAGCTCTGGGTAAGAAAATAAAGGCATCATAAAATGCCTTTCGTTACACTCATTCTCGATTAGGCCTAAAAATATTTTAAAATTGAACATTGAATCACAAAAGGATATGTTCTACAATAATTGCTGTAGACAAGATTTAACCTGAATGTAGTTTAAATGCTTCATAATATTATTGTAAGGAAACTTTCTTGCATCTTTAATACATAACGCACACAACGATATAAAAATGTATTTAAGTATAGAGGTACTATTATTGCAACCAGCTGCATGTTAAGTTAGTAGTCTGGTGGTTAGAGCTTCTGACTACAATGCGTAAGGTCGTATGATCGGTTCACGGTCAAACTATAGTGATTTTTTTTTCGCTTGAAATGATATTTTGTTGTCGGTAACATTACCTACTATTTTGAACGTTTTCTAACGCATCTTAAAACACAGCTTATAATTCATAAGTAATGGGAAAAGCTTTTATTAGTTTCCAAGAATTGGTCGAAATTCTTGACGTTAGATGGCAGCACGTTATCTGTGAAACCAATTCTACGTTTTATTTGACGCTATGTCAGGGGAAATGTATATAAATTAAAACACACTTATTTTTTCCGTACGTCCTCAATTAGGGAATCTCTATTAATTCTTATCCATATTCATTTCTTACACAATTAATCACTAGTTGATGTTGTTTTATTTCTGTTACAAACTGCGAGTAATATTGTTCTGACGTCATTATGATGACGAATATGTGACGTATTGTGTTTAACTGCTGTTTTGTTATATAGCTCCGGCACAACGTTTATTAGTAAGGAAATTATACATGATCT
The DNA here is from genome assembly GCA_030220185.1 of Diploptera punctata. Classification (NCBI taxonomy): domain Eukaryota; kingdom Metazoa; phylum Arthropoda; class Insecta; order Blattodea; family Blaberidae; genus Diploptera; species Diploptera punctata. The sequence goes on from JASPKZ010003054.1 coordinate 163,557, forward strand.
ACATAAGGCTTATATATTGTATAATTAAACAACTGATGAAAGCCTGTATCAGAGATTTTTATTAGTAAGACCGTATATGTATAATTTTCTGAGAAATCAACATGTATGGTTGCTACATTTACTGCATTCTTTTCCCGAACATATTTAAAAGCTTCCGGTGACTGCCTTTAGCTCAAGTAGATACAGAAGGAGGGCCTGTAATTATTTTATGGAATAGCTGAGTTGAACAGTCTACCAGATTTCCTAAACCAAGTTCATGTTAATCCTCAGCGGAGTGCAGCAAACAACTGACTACCCCATGCGTGTATTAGCATTATAAATGAGAGGACAAAAAGTCAGTCAGTCATGGGACTCTAGCGGGAACAATAATGACTTTACATCAACATTTCATCAATGCTTTTTTTTGGTTGAGTACCAATAACGTAGAATCCAATAGGCAAATTTAATCCATCAATTATTATGTTGCGTACAGTAATTTTTATACATTTTCCGTGACTGACTGACTGACTGACAGTTAACAATTATAGGGAATATTTAAGGTTTCTAGAATATTACAATGTAATTAATAGTATTGTATTCACGACTAAGAAGGAACAAAGTATGGTTTAACAATAGTCTGCTAAATAAAACGAATTAACACGAACACATATTTAAATAACAAATTCTTAAAATGTTCCGTGCTTTTAGTGGTGTGGAATATGACAAGTTCTACCAAAAATATTACGTTAAAATAGTACAAATTTGAAGCATTATCTTGTAGAAACAGAACATTTCATATTTAAAGATAAATGTTACGTCATTAAAATTATCCCTGCCAATTTGAAAACGTTCACTTCGGTATGACATTTTCATGGAATCGCTTAATATCTTATAGGATACTTAGAAAATTCCTATGCAGAAATTATAAAAATTGTAAAAATACAGTTTCACTTTACGGAGAGATGAAATAAAAGTAAGAAATGTTTTTATTTCTGATATAGGCCTAGTATGTTGTTGTTGGTGTCTTGATGGTCCAATACTCAAGAGTTTGATTCTAATAGTGGATTTAAAAAAAATAAAATAAAAACTCTGCTGTCCACAAATGAGGACAGTGGGACTTAATGGAACCCATGCGTATGGTTTCTAAGCTCCCGCCAAACCTTAGCCACAGCGAAATCCATAGATCGTTTTTAATTTTGCAGCCATTCTCGCAGTGTAACTGAATAAGAGTTACAACATATATGTGGGGCCATTGACATATCTTGGTCCTTTACCCTTCATACCGAAATAAAGCTGATACGCGGTCTTCACAAGAGGCGTTAGATTGCGTTTCTGTGACAAAAATGTAATTTCACCACAAATGTAACAAGAATTATTTACTAAAATTACATATTTTCGTGGCATTTTGACAAATTTTACACTTTAAAAGCACTCCCAAACCAGAAGTTCTGCATTAATTACAGCAGAAACAATATGAAATTCACAGTCAGATCAACAATACATATGTTTATAACCAAAAAATGGCTGAAAAAATGTGTGTTTTGTCAGATACCAGGTGTGTCAAATCCAAAACAAAATTTCCACCAAATTTCCCCCAAAATGAAAATGTTGACTCTAAAAATATAATGGGAATTTACCCCAAAGCAAGAGCTAAACGGTCATTTATATGGTGACTTTTGAATTCAACAGCAGGACATACATAAGAATTAGTCATTTTTGAGCCGGGAACACTTACATGGTTGTGCAGTGTTATTTGATAATTTCATGTAGATTTGATATCATAATAAAAAAATCTAGCAGTTATGGTGAAAATATGTTACCTATTTTTAAATGAAATAAGATCAATAATCTGATATTGTGATATAAGGGTATTTTTAAAAAAATGATTAAAAATGGAAACTACCGAACCAAAATAAACGAAAGAACTATATTTGACATGCCTTCTTTCACGTTACAGAAAATTACATTAAGCCATTAGTGCCCGAAATAATTTTTTGTTTATTTTTTTGTTTTTTCTTGATTTATGTACTATTTTATCCAAAGTAGCCGAAAAAGTAATATTAAATAATGTTCTGCATATTGGTTGTCTAAAAATAACCGTGACATATATGTAACGCTAGGCACATATGAGATCAAAAACTAATAACATTAAACACATCATATAACTTATCATTCACATAATTAACATTAGGAAATAATTTATTTCAGTCATTTATCGGGTTTGAGCAAACAATACAAAATCCCACGTCACACTTAGGACATTGCTTTACCAAAATTCTTCTCTATATCAATGGTCTAGGTAACTGATTTACCTTGATGTAATTCAAAGTCAACAAGATACCCTTTAGGGGTGTTAAAAGACCAGACTTTATATCTGAATTGGAAGGGTTTTCCTCTTATAAACATATTCAACCCATATCTTCCAAAATATTTGATTATGCTCTCATCGTACGAATTATTACACGCTTTATAATAGCTTGACCTGTATCTATCTATCTATGTAACGAAATCTTTCAACGCGATTTTCACCCACTTAAAATCATTGGATCGACTTGAAACTTTGCATACTTGTAGAAGACCCGTGACAATACAATAATTTTATATTTGGTTTCTAAAATCGTGGCCCGAATAATCAGAAAATAAAAAAAAAGTGTCTTTGTATCTATGTAATGGAATTTTTTAACGCGATTTTCACCCACTTAGAAACATTGGATCAACTTGAAACTTTGTATACGTATAAACGACCAGTGACAATACAATAACTTCATATTTCTTTTCTAAAATTCTGGCCAGAATCATTAGAAAATCAAAAAAGTGTATTTGTATCTATGTAACGGAATTTTTAACACGATTTTCACCCACTTAGAAACATTGTATCGACTTGAAACTTTGTATACTTGTAAAGGACCCGTGACAATACAATCTTTTCATATTTGTTTCTAAAATCCTGGCCAGAATCATCAGAAAATAAAAAAGTGTATTTGTATCTATGTAACGGAATTTTTTAACCCGATTTTTACTCACTTAGAAACATTGGATCGACTTGAAACTTTGTATACTTGTAAAGGACCCGTGACAATACAATAATTTCGTATTGTGTTTATAAAATCCTGGCCAGAATCATCAGAAAATAAAAAAAAATGAAAACTGGTATAATAGGTTGCGGACTTGTCGAGTACTTTGTCAATCGTTGTAAGAGCTCAGTTGGTAGACCGGTGAACTATTAGTGGTATATAATTTCAGTAATCCATAGGTCGCTGGTTGAAATCCGGCTGGGAGCATTTTTTTAGAAGAGTATTACTTTCAGCTCATACTACAATAGTATGGAATTTAAAGGTATTTACATATTTATCTTATTCTGTAAAATATTAAAACTAAAAAATAAAAAATAAATAATAGTTTTAAAAAACTAAAACAACACACTTTCTAAAACAACACCACTTTATTAGAAAACCGAACTAAAAAAATGAAAAATCGTTTTAATTTCCAACACGCTTGGGATAAATAATTTTACCATCAAAAGCATGGGGTGCTCTTTATAATTTTTACATTTTCTTCTTAGAGACTTTACTTTTACCAATATCAGTTTATTATCAAACATATTAATTGATAAAGAGCCCCCCTCGCTTTTGATAGTAAAATTATTATCCCAAGCGTGTTGGAAATTAAAATTATTTTTAATTTTTTTTAGTTCGGTTTTCTAATAAAGCCCCTTGTTTTAGTTTTTTAAAACTATTATTTATTTTTTCCGGTACAAAGAAATCGCCAAACGTACGCTTGAGTCGATTTATAAGCGGTCTAATTTTCCACAAGTTGTCTTTGTTTTCGGGGTTTAAGTCATCATTGTTAGAAAAATGTATGAATCTCAAGATCTGTCAAACATATTCCTTGCCATTGCATTGATCAATAGTTTATTGTCAGTGCAATCATGGTTCTCCTAATACATTCTCTTAGAATGTAATTGATTGTACCCTATAAGAATGAGAATAGCTATAAAACATCTAATTCCAGCTGCTGATATGAAAGTGTGGGGACAATTACTGTGCAATGCATAGCTATCATTCATTACTGCCTAGCGTAACATTTATGCTACAGCAAATTCCAACACCCTGTGCCAGTTCTAAGTGTTCATAGCAACTAAATGTATCAGAAATGTGAATTTTATTCAGTTTTCAATATTTTTGTATATAATATACTTTATTATTCAATATATTATTTAATTTGTACTTATTCTTCTTCTATGGTGTAGTATAAATTATGCAATCTGAAAATTAGTCATAAATATGCATCCACTTTTCCATACTATGAACTGATAGAATGAAAAACAAACGCCAGACTGAAAGGCAACACTTCCTGGATCGCAACAATGTTGAATTTGTATAAACATTATATTGTCAACAATGAGTTTGAGGTATTGTTATTTAAAGATGCAGGTGTTACATTTATGTGAAGCTGGGAACTAATGGGTTAATTTTTATTAAATTTTCTTGTTAATCTTAATCGCAGACGCAATGCTACTTATGTACATATATCAGAGTCTTCAGTATTATCCTTTAATTCCTGCATCACCTTTGCACGCTTTTAATGAATCACCACATATACAAAAATATAATATAGCATTATAGAATTATGTACATTGTATGCAGTCTCCTCAACTATTAAAATAATTAACATATTTTAGACCTTTTTGGATCAGGCTCATCCTCAGTAGAAAGTTGTTCGCTACAGTCTAGATCAGGGATGTCATAGTTCAGCTCCAAGTACCATGAGGAGCGCGGTATACTAACTCTGGAGCATGCATTCTACTTCCTACTTCTCCGGCGGGACCTGTAGGAATGACTACTATTGTCACGAACGCTTATAGCAGGAGGAATCGAAATATAAAACAACGCACTAACAGGAATAAAGCATTTATTAATGAATAGTATTAACTCGTTTACAGTATTAAATAATACCTCAAAAGATTTTAATCTGCAATATTTAATATTTGCTTGAAAAAAAAAACATTAAGGACCAAGAGGTCTCTACGTACAAACAAAACAAAAGATGAGAATACGTTTAAAATGATCATGTGCTTCTACACCACTTTAACAAACAGGATTTAATATCTCTTGGTACTGGAAAAAAAATAGTGGGTATAATTATTGTTCCTACTGTAGGAAAACAATTCATCTCTTTTCAGGGTGCTACTTCCCAGACATTCTTACTTCTTACTTGACACGTTTTTATGTTATTATATTTTTTTGTTTAAAACTTTCCTCATTAGAGGATTGAAACAAGGGCAAAGTGATACAGACAATTAAATTTCGAAATTGACGAAATAGGCCTACATTAAAAAAATCAAATTGTAATTTAAGTATATTCTATAAAGCATAAATTCCGTAAAAATAGTTTCTTATAATTGAAATTGATCCTCTAATGGCAGCGATGGCAATTTTAGAAAGATTCACTCTGCCCAAATCTAAGAAATTCCAATTTTTTTCTATGAATCTTGGTATAGAACCTCTTGCCCCGATCGTCAATACTCTGACAATTATACTATTTAATTGGTATTTATCATAAGTAATGCCACGAGTAATTTCCAAATTATCGATAAATTCACGACTCACAAAGTGAGGAGTGAATTTATCTAGAGAATATGGAAATCAAGAGTGGCATTTGTTAGAACTATTTAACGAATAACATTAAGCTGTATATAGCCACGCAAAGGATTTAGAACAATGTCCTTGACGGTCAATCTAGTCGGAGAGCCTGCCCAGATTGCTGAGTATTGTGAATTCCCTGCCAGACACGTGCTAACAAAACAATTTCACTTGTACGGCGTAATTCGTCTGAGTACAGTCAGTTGTAAATTTTAGTGAGAAGGGATGTGTTGCTATTACATTATAAACAATAGTTCTTAATTTTAATATCTCGTATTTTGCATCCTGTAGTTCTAAAATTGTAATGTGACGTGGATGTAATTTATTTAATAATTTTGAAGTATATTGTTTTATGTAACTTAATTCCTCTCACAGTTTCGAAGTTAAGAGGAAATTCTGTTCACAGTTAAATTTGGAACATAATTCTTAATGTTCACGTTACTAATTGGATATAAGAACATTAGTAAATGAACATTTATCTTTATATAGTTATTTTCAATTATTATATTTATAATTGTTTTAGGATTACGTGAAAGAGGAAAAAAATAAAACTTTGTCTTAGTTGTTGACAATGTTTCATACAAATAAATAAAACGCCATCATTATATTCCTTGAAAAATAAGTGCAAGCCGGGTTAATTAAACAAAATATACTCACCGAGAAAAATCACTAAAATATATTTATATGATTCATTAATAAACCAACACACAAAACCTACATAATTGGCACAATATTAGCCGAAATGGTGTGCAGTTTTGAGACTTCCGCCTTACCATCCCGATTTAAATCAAATTTAATTATTTTGCGAAGTGTAACATAATGGGTTGGTAGTAAAAATGTCATTTTTAAATTTAAATATTTGACCAGCCTTATTGGCTAGTGGTCAGAGCTTCTGACTACGGTTCGTGGGGTCCCGGGTTCGATTCCCAGTCAGAGCACAGGATTTTTTTTCTTAAAGGAAATTATTTCTATGGTCGCTTATGGTCTGGATTTAGGTTAAGTTTAGATTTAAGGACTCTCCTGGTGCTACATTCTCATTCGTTACCTATCATATCTTCGTGCTAACGTAACTCCGCTTTCCAGGCGCCCCAAATTAAAAAGTGCATTACTTTTCCTTGATAATGTGATAAAGACAACCTGGTGGCATTGGGGTGTGTGTGTGTATATATATATATATATATATATATTGAAGCGCTGTGTGTCGGTAAACTTTGATCATATTAGTAAAAGGAATGGGAAAAACATAGCTATTCAATAAAGACACCGAACGCAAATACTGGGAGGCAGATGGAGTCGTGGGGAAAGTAATTGAGAAGAATAAAAGTAATGATGAGGAGAGTGGTCATGAAATTTACCAAATTAAATATAGAGTTAACAGGTCAGATGTAGAATTCGAAGACTATTAGAAATGTATATTAAACGTGCAATTGAGTGCTTATTTAAAACTTGAACAGACCGCCATCGTTTATAAAATATATCCTGCATATACAATGAATGTACCTTGTCCGCGGATAAACAAGAGCGTATATTATTTAATAAGTAATCTGTGATTTTAAAAATGTTTACCAGTGACTGTATTTTCACTAGAGGCGTGTTAGCAATGACATGTGGTCTTATTTCTACTGGCCGACAGTTATCTGGTGAGTGCAAGACTCGCATCTATGATCCTGTTACAAATTCCACTCGCCAGGTTCCCTTGCTATATCTATACTCACAAATCATTATTTAACTATAGTTATTTTAAAATATTTATATATTTAATGTAAACGGCAATGTTTGAAAACAAATGACAAACGATTGGTACGCTTCATTTGCTTCTTTTGTTTGATCACTGCAACCAGATCATAATATAATTTATTGCCAAAAGATCGCAATGTTGTAAGAATGCACCGTAGTGGAGAAATTTATAACCAACGTTATAGGTATTAATTAATTTCTGATGTCCTATGATGTAAATATATCAATTATATTTTACTGCGCCTTTTCCTGGAATATAATTCGTTTAAGAAAGTGCAAATAGTGGTTTCTATTTTTTTATGGTATAATCAATTCTTACAAACGTTTTTATATTATCTCTCGTATGTGCTACGTGTTGACATTCATGCACTGTATATAAAATCTGGTAGCCGTATTTCTTACGGAGTCAGTCACACCAAAATAATGCTATGACCTATTCAGAATGTTAAAAAGTAGGTGCTTTCTTTATTATGATAAACTTTAGTTGGTAAATTTTAGGCGAAACACGACTGTGATTGGTTGCAAATAAAAAATCATTGAAATGTGATTGGTCAATGACTCCCATTTGGGGCATGAGTTAAATAGTCTTTGTAATAGTCAACTGTTGGCTGATATATGACATTCTTTTCTGAGTCAACTTCTTCAGACTGGCTACTATGAGTTTCAAAACGGATTGTGGGATCTAATATCATACCAATTTTAGAAGATGGTCTAAATGCAATAATATTTATTCGTCTATTACTCCCATTTACTAATTTAATATTAAGGATATAAAATTAGTACCGGATAAACCAGTCGCCCTCAACTAAAATAAAGTTCTGTTTGAAATTTTCGTCAAGTAGTTAATAATATGACGGCCTTTCAAAACAATGTTTCATCTTCTGTATTTTAACTGGTATTATAGCCTCACTATGATGGTTGTCCATTTATACAAAAGCGGGTGGCACGACAATGCTTGCCAATGATTAACATGTGGAATTATAGTGGCGGTAGTCGGCATTTTTGTATTAAATTATATATAATAGCTGCGGGGAAACAAAACGAGCCGCTGGACAACCATCATAATGAGGCTACAATATTAATGTTGTTGTATAAGTAGTACAACGGCTTCAGGTCTGCGGGCGTGTTCTTGTTGAGCAAGTCTTTATTCTCAGCTTCTTTATAATGTCTGTTTTCTAGGATGCTAATCTTGTTGTTGTTATTCTTTCTGTGTAATTTTGACATAGCATTGTCGATTTTGTCAAACTGATGACCCGTTTCTAGTATATTTATGGCAAAACTTGATATTTCTTCGTTATTAATATTTTTTTTTAATGTTCAGCATAGCTTGTGTTAAAATTTCTTGTTGTTCTACCGATGTAAAACTGAGCATAATTTTGTACTTTAGTTTATAAACGCCTTTATTCTCGTATTTATTTGTTATTTCAGTTTTGTTTTATACGATGTTTTTGAGTTCGTTATTAGTTTTAAAGGCGATTTTTACGTTTTGTCTTGTTTTTCATCGAATTAACTAATTTAACCGTTTCAAAATTGGGAGTAATATTCTGTGCCAAAAAATACGAAGGCTTGATTCTCAAAAGGTCTCCATGCAGAACGTAACCATGCTCATCATTGCGTTTGACGAGTGAAACTGAACCAAGCCACCAGGTATCCAGCGGAGTGCACCGTCTCATTGAGCTCTTGTTTTACATCGCTGGTCTAGATACTGACTGATTTTAATTTTAATTATTAATTTTTATAATTATTTTAATTGTTGAAAAACTGCATTCACGTACGTAATGTTACAATTATATGTTATATATTTTTTGTTCATTGCGACTAATACCTCAATGAGATTTATTAGTATTTTAACGAATAAAGGAGAAAATGTATTAATGGAAAAAATGGCTCCATAAGGACGGCGATGCATTTACCTTCCCCTCTGGCCCCAACATTATTAGATTGTATTTATTTATTTTTATTCTATTTATATATCAATCCTAATTTCAGATGACTTTCTTTGTTTGTCTCTTTCTTTCTTCAACGTATATCACGATAAAATCCTAATAATAATATTATTGAAAGAAGCTTAATTTATACTGACAGATTTCTTGATTACCTTACCCTCTCTCATTTCATAGCATTCCTGATCAAGTAGTAGGCCTAATTATCTTTGGAACTACTGTACTTAATGCTAGCGAGACTAAAGACACTACATCTGTCGGATAACTGCCTTGATTGGTTTAGATCTTACCTCACTAATCGTCAGCAATCAGTTTCTGTTAATAATCGCATTTCTTCCTGGCGCTTGGTGAGGAAAGGGGTACCTCAAGGCGGCGTCCTCGCTCCTCTTCTCTTCTCGATTTATATTAATGACGTGACCAAGAAACTACAAAACTGCAAGCATCATCTTTACGCCGACGACCTACAGATTTACACACTCTTTAGGCCTGACGAAATTAATGAATATATTGACAAAGTAAACACTGACCTCAGACATATATCTTTATGGTCCAGACAATATGGGCTGAAACTAAATGTAAACAAAACGCAAGCAATAATTATCGGACATCCAAGGCTATTACACTTCATAAACAATGGCAGTATGCCGGCTGTCATATTAGATAATGAACAAATTCCTTATACCGACGTCGTTAAAAACTTGGGATTTTACTTAGATTCTAATTTAAATTGGCATGTGCAAGTAAAACAAACATCTAAAAGGATCTTCTCCATAATGCATTCCCTAAAGCGACTTAAATATTTTCTTCCTACAACTCTTAAAAGAATTTTAATCCAAACTTTAGTGATGCCGCATTTTGACTACTGTGACGTTCTACTAACCGACATAAGTGACGGATTGTCGGACAAACTGCAACGTGTCCATAATATGTGTATCAGATTCATATTTAATGTTTGAAAATACGATCACATTTCTCCATTATTCCACGAATTGTCATGGCTACATCTAAAAGAGAGAAGAAAATCGCACTGTCTAATTCTCCTACTTAAGATCCGACATACCTCGATTCCCAATTATTTATCATCCCGTTTCCAGTATCTATCCTCAAACCACAACTTAAACACAAGATCACAACATAGTCTCTTGCTTAATATACCGCAACATAGGACATCACATCACTCCATGTCATATACCATCTCCACTTCTCGCAACTGGAATTCCCTACCACAAGAAATAAGGGGCTGCCGGACATTGGCATCTTTTAAAAGAAATCTAAATTTATATTTGCTCTAAACTCGACTTCATTATTGTCCAGTGTAAGGTATATCTGTTAATTGGTGTTTCTCGTATAATGTATCATATTTATATTATTATTATAATTATTATTATTATTAATATCGTATCATTATTGTTATTACCCTATACAATGTTGTTTGTACATGACATTTACATTGCTACATTATTGTATCTTTAGCTGTTTATAATTAGTATAGTATATATCTATATTTGTCAAATATTTATTTGTATTTGTGCTGGTTGAGTGGAAGAGAGGGCCTTATGGCCTTAACTCTGCCAGAATAAATAAAGTATTATTATTATTATTATTATTATTATTATTATTATTATTATTATTATTATTATTATTATTATTATTATTATTATTATTATTATTATTATTATTATTATTATTATTATTATTATTATTATTATTATTATTATTATTATTATTATTATTATTACACTAGGGTTATAACTTTTTGGACTTTTGTGGAATAAAATATTTCCTGCGCAATGAATGGGTGAACTTTTGCTTAAAACCATTGAGAAACGCCTTCATTTCACTCAGTTTCAAGAGAAAGTCACCCCCAAATCAATATTCAGTTTCATAATACTTCTAAAATTTATATTGAATCTATTCAATTAATTTATTGTGTAGTATTGGTATATAATGATGTGTAGTGTTCATAATCACAACATTTGGTATTATGATTACTAGTGAGTGGAAGTCGAATAGTTTTTATATTTACTGGGAATACATAATGTCACACAAGAAAAGTTATAACACCACTCAGAAAAAATAAGGGATCTGGACGAATAATCTAGTGAGATTCCAGCTGTTACATAGATGAAGACTAAATGTGCCAACAGTAGATTCTTCACTAAACGAATACTACAAGATGCCTCTTCAACTTCAACAAATCTACCAACAATTAAGGCTGCTAAAATATGTAAATATTTGTCACATTATGGTATTGACATTCCTACTCTGAGTCAAGCAGGAATATACAAATCAACTTTCAGAAAGGCGGTTAAATTAAAGAAGAAATGATTCAAACATTGCATAGAGAAGAGTGGTCCTTGCACTTCGATGACAAACATATTCTGGAAAATGGAAATTAGGTAGTGGTACTTTCAAATGAAAGAATATAAATGAAATTTTCCATTCATTAGATTCCATTTAGAAAATGGAAGGCTCAAAATATTGCTGAAGGAAGTGTATCAATTATTGCTGAGTATAACTTATGGAATGCAATTAAAATTAGCATTGCAGATACAAATAGTGTTAACACAGGTAAAAAAAAGTAGAGGTTGTTGTCAGATTGCAAAAAAAAATTGCAGAAAATGTGTTGTTGCTATATTCAATTTATCGGTTGTCAGCATCAAAATCTGGACAGAATACTACGTTTAGTGATGGACCAAGAAACATGCTGAGAATACCAATTCTCCAAACATTATAAACCAATTTGTATCTAAATTGGTGAACAAGTATGAGGAGCTAAAATCACAATTTGTGAATGTAGAAGAAGATATCCTAGATAAATCAGGATGGAGAGATGACATGAAGTTCCTGTACCATCTAACGCATGTGTTTAGATCCTTTGAGGAAAAAAGGAAGCTTTCCATACATTAGGTTCCAGAAAATTTCATACATCAGTAATGCAAGAAGTAATTCAAGAGCTATTCTTGCTCTACTTGCATCTATATTTTTGGCCTACTATAAGAGATGCTGTGAAAAATGTGTAGATTAATTTAATTTGACTGGGCAAACTAATAGTTTAATAATCAGATATACAACATGAATGACTTCAAGAATTGTCAAACGTATTAAGTCCTTACAAAATAGCACAGAGCTCATTGGAAAATCATTGGAAGAAGGAACCATCTGCATTAAGTATATCAAGAAGTACTCAGTGCGTCGAATGTGAATTCAAGTCATGTAGAATTATAGGCTTCCTGCAGAAATAAAGACATAGGCCTACTGCATCTCCGATACTTTCTAAGCAATAAACAATAATGTACAATAATTGCACATGTGGTTGAACACTTCATCTCTTTTCCTGTTTATATTACTATATATATATATATATATATATATATAGGGTGTAAATGAATTATCTAATATACAAAAATGAATGTTTCGTTTTATTGATGATTACTTCCAGCTCCAATGTTTTAGTGTTACTCAATAGAATGTGTGTGTTGGCCCTAAGTATCTCCTCTCTAACGCCTATTAATAATACTACATCATTAGCATAAACTAACAGCTTACTAACACCAATGAGTTGAAGGCCTTTTTCGTTATCTAAAGGTTTGATGGTATACTCTAGTAACAAAATTGAATAGGGGACGACATAGTGCATCCCCTTGGTATAACCCATTGTCAATTTCAAATGTGTCTGAAAACTGTTTGCCTGCACGCACCCTCCTCTTTACGGCATTTAGACACATTCGAATAAATATATATATATATATATATATATATATATATATATATATATATATAATGAAGCTAAAATGAATAGGACATCTGAATAAAACGGTGAAAAAGAGAGCCATGGTGGGATGATGTGTACATTGATATTAAGAAATGTAAAATCACAAGGTGGAATGTAAGATCTGAAGACATAGACAACTGGAGGAGGTCAGTGGAAAATGTGGAGGTCTGCAATGGACTGTGGTAACAATTAACAAGAAGTTTATATATATATATATATATATACAGGGTGTAAAAAAAGGATGGCGTAAACTTACATGGTTGGAAGTACACGATAATAGAAGCAACAATGTCCCAGTAAACATGGGCCCGCTAACGAGCCGTTTGCGAGATAATTACGAATGTATGGTTACAAGCTGCCACTGACTTCATTGTAAACATCGCCCTAGTTATTACAAATTAATTTGAATTATTTAGACTTTACTATTATTTTTTCATCTCATTTAGTTCACATTTCACTTCACTTATGGGTTACCTGTTAAAGGAGGTGTTCGAAGTGTCTTCCTTGCATCTGGATGCAATACTGTGCTCGTCTCTGCTATGAATGTCGAATTATTTGGAAAACCCCAGGATCATTTCTGAATTATTGTGAAGCATGTTCAACTCTCTGCTCCAGTTCTTCAACCGTGTTAACGGGTGTGCTGTACACTTCACTTCTGAGGTGACCCCAGACACAAAAATCCAAAGGATTTAGATCAGGTGATCTTGGAGGCCAAGGTACAGATCCGCCTCGACCTATCCATCATTGGCCGTATCTGCGCGTTAGATGCCGTCTCACAGCAGCAGCAAAATGTGCCGGAGCTCCATCATGCATGTATCACAAACTCCGACGTTGCTGAAGGGGAACATCCTCAAGCAATCCTGGAAGATGACGCCGCAGAAACCTAAGGTACCTCCGTCCATAAGTTTTCGTGGAAGAATGTGTGGCCCAATGAGATGATCACCTAGTACACCTAACCACACATTCAGTGAGAAACGGTGCTGACGTGGTGACTCATGAACAGTATGTCGGTTTATTTCACACCAAAACCTGTGTATTATGATAATTAAAAACACCATCGCGTGTGAATCCTGCTTCGTCTGTAAATAAAATGTTACATGCGAAACGAGGGTTGACTACAGTCTGTTGTTGCATCGACCGACAAAACATCACTCTAGGAACAAAGTCCGCATCATTGAGACATTTAACTCGTTGGAGGTGGTAAGCGTACAGTAAATTGCGCTGTAAAATTCTCCAAACTCTACTGTGACTTAGTACAGGCACTTGTGTGGCAATTCTCGCCGGGGTTCCTGGAGAGAGCTGTACTGCTTCCAACACCATATCCTCAACCTCAGGCGTAATGCGAGCAGACCTACCTACTGGTCTGCCATGTGCAAAGCTCCCATTTTCTCTGAGGCGCTGATGGACCCTTGTAAAAGTACGACTTTCGGGGTGTCTTCGATCAGGATATGCTTTTGGTACAAGAGTGCAGCCTCCTATGCATTGCCATTAGCCCTACCTTACATGAAATGCATATCCGCATACTCTTCGTTACTGTAAAGGTACGTACACATATGCGCGCCGCGAACACGAACGGCGCGCGCGCGACGCGTGTTATGTTCGTCGAAATGATTAATTTCAACGAACCTCCTGCGATCCATAGGAAACCCACAAACCTTCAGTAGACATTTTGCAGAGCAGTTGTAACCAACCATGTCTATTCCCTTTCCGTTCTCCCGCTTGTGCTGCATTCTTTCCCAAAAATAGGGGCTTTTTTTTAAAATGCCGCGGGACGCGGGACAAATTGTTAAAAATCGGGACTGTCCCGCCAAAATCGGGACATCTGGTCACGCTTATTACTTATTACATCTTATAACTTTATTTATACTTTTTCAAATATTACAGCATTAAAGGAATTTAAAAAAATATATGATTTGTATATATATATAAATGTTTAAACTTATTATGAATCTATCTCACCATAACATGGTCTTAATTTTTAATAAAGATGTACATGATTATTATACTAGAAGTTGTACTTTATTGCACAAAGATACTAGTTTCTCAAAAAAAAAAGGTATAAAAGGGATTCGTTATGCATTAATCAACCATTACAATAACTTATCTATTGAATATCAACATTTCACGAATGTTAAACATTTTTCTAATTGTATTAAAAAATATTTTTTCTCATTGCTTTCTTAGTTAATTTCGTTAATTTTATTATTATTAATATTATCCTGTTTAAATATTGTATTTGTATGTGTATATATATTGTGCATCTATAGTAGTTTGTATCACTTAAACTTATGCCTGAATTTATTTTCTTGTTTTTATTGTTAATTGTTTTATGGCCATTATTTTCTGTATATTTCCCCTTAACATGAGCAATCTTGCTCTTTGGAGTCTTTGAAGAAATAAATAAATAATTAGTAATAAATGTGTTTATATATTGTATTGTTTTGTGATACTTCATACATAATATTATGAAATGAACGTCTTAAATAAATAATGTTTTCTAAATAATTCTAATTTATTCATACAATTACAGTACACACGAAAAAAAAAAACACATAACATTGAAAAAAAAAACAGGCATCTCCTTTCAGTGATTTTTTAATATGATCCTTATGTTGAGGATCCCACAATAATTGCTTGCTTCTATAAATATCAATAAGTTTTAACATATTATCCTCTGACCACTCCATACTCAAATAATAGGTGCGCACCGAAAACAACGAACCTCTCAGGTACCCGTCCAAATCTAAACAGCGAACCATCAAAGTGTTCGTGAAAAAAACCGAGATTCTCCATCTGGGGACGTCCAGGTGTATTTATGAATATCCTTATGCTGAAATATTGTGCTCTTAACAATGAGATTCTTCGATGTGTCAAATGTTACTAATCTAACCCCGTTGTCGTTACTATCTTCATGAAGACTGAATTTGCCTATTGTTGGTTTGAATATATCTTCCCGCCCCACTTTTGCATTAAAATCTCCTAAGACAATTTTCATATGATATCGTGAAAGGGTATCAAACAAGCATTCTAATTCTTCATAGAACTCATCCTTGATCTTGTCATCTTTATCTTCATGTACATTTACAATTATAAAATCATGTTGTTTTCCCTTTAGAATTATGTATGATATCCTATCACTAACAAACTTAATATCTCGGATAGCGGATAGGGTCCTCCTTCTGACTAAAAAGCCCGTTCCAAATGCAGTGTCTTTCTGCACCCCCGTAGTATAATGCAAAGCTTCGTAATTCCTGACTACCTTCTCCTGGCCACCTAACTTCCTGTAAAGTGAGTATATCCAAGGGCGATTTATCTAATTCCCGCGTTAATATCTCTAGTGTCCCGCTATTGTATAAAGTCCTAACATTCCATGTTCCTAGGAACATGTCCCTGTGTTTGAGCCTTTGGCATGGCTTCCCTGAAGTAGTCTCCGCGCGGAGAACCAAATGGGGGACTATTTGACCTCCGGAAAATTTTACCCCAGTTGAACCCATATCCGCATTTCTTGACGGTTGTATTTTTACGGTGAAAGATCGTCACTCTTTCGACCAAGGTACTTTTTTCGTCTGGCTTATCACCTTCGACCAGTCCGGCATTGGTAACCCTATCGGCAGCAATGCTACCGCCGGGATAGCTCTCAGGATCATATAAGCACGCAAGCCACTCCACCACGACAAGGTAAAAATACCATGGAGGGTAAATAAAGAAAATATTCCAATACGGCCAATAGTCAATTGCATCAACGCTCCCAACTATAAACTTTCCAAATTAATTGCACACAAATTCAAGAAAGATATTAACTTAGAAAATAAATACACAATAAAAAATTCCTACGAAATAGCAAAACAAACTCATAGACATCGAAGTGAATAATAATACAAAAATGACAACGTTCGATATAAAAAATCTCTATACAAATATTGCAATAGAAGAAACACTAAATATAATTAAACGAAAATTAGAAACAAACAAATTGAATCCAAACTACATAAATCAGTTACATGATATCACAAAAACCATAATGGCCCAGAATTACTTTCAATTTAATAATGAGATATATATATATATATATATATATATATACAAGAAAATGGATTCCCTATGGGATCTCCAACTTCAGGGATATTATCAGAAATATTCATACAACATTTAGAGAATATACACTACGAAAGATTAACACAAAAATCATCATCATCATCATCACTCCAGGGATTAGGCAATTGCCCGTTCCGACTTCATAATGCATCAGCCCAACGTCTTCTAGGTCTTCCAACATCACGTCTTCCTCTTGCTTGATAATTTCTTGCTAACAATGGACATCACTCTTTACTCATTCCATCCATATGATCAATCCATTTCTGTCTGTAATTCGTGACCTTATCCAATAAAGGCTGTATTTTCAATTCTTCTCTTATATCCTAATTTCTTATTCTATCAAGTCTTGTACATCGTTTTACTTGTCTTAGGGACCTCATCTCCGCCGTTTGTATTCTATCCTTCTGCTTTTTCATTGGAGCCCTAGTTTCACATCCATACAATATTGTGGGAACCGCCATAACATTGTACATTTTTAAAAAAATACAACATAAAATTAATCGTAGATGACGTTATAATAATTTATGAAAGTACAGGCAGAAAAGAAGAAGAAATGCTATCAGAATTAAACAATATGCACAATAAAATGGAATTCACAGAAGAAATTGAACAAAACAACAAAATAATTTTTTTTGGATCTTAACATAGTTAAAAACACGAAAACAAAAAAAAATTTAATAGATATATACAGAAAACCAACAACTAATATGCTTGAAATTAACAACAAATCACGACATCCGTACCAACAAAAAATCAGCGCATTCAAGAGCCTCATTAATAGAATGTTAAAACTGCCATTAAACAAAATTAATTACAATAAGGAATTACGGTACATCAAAAAAGTGGCTAGAAACAATGGATACAACAGCAAAATAATAGATAAACTTGTAAGAAAACAAAAGAGGAAAACCGATATAAGTAAAAAAACGAAACTGGAAGGAGAAACAGATATTAATAATACATGGACTACACTAACATACACAGGCCACGAAACCATAAAATTGGCAAAAACATTGAGAAAAATCATTACAAATTTAAACATAGCCTACAAAACTAATAATAAACTAAATAATGTATAAAGTAACAAAATAGAAAAACATAATAAATTTAATGGCAAGGGTGTATATAAATTAACATGCAAAGACTGTGACAAGTTCTATATAGGTAGAACGAAACGAAGCTTCAACTTAAAATTTAAAGAACATCGTAACGATTTCGTATACGCATATGGAAAGTCTAATTACGCTAAGCACATAATAAACGCCGGTCATAGAATGTACTCAATAGAAGACACCCTTACAATAGTACACAAAGAGGGAAATCCAACAAAAATCCACATATTGGAAGACCTGGAAATTATCAAGGAAATAGACAACAAGCTTTTAATAAATGAAAGCACTCCCAACTAAACAACCCACTATACGATATCGTCAGGAAGAAGCTTTAGTTACGACAACACCACATTAGGACCAGCAGCATCAACCATCATATTATATATTGTAGCGAAGAAGGACCTGCTGAAGATGGAACGGATGTTCTGAAAGGCCTATAGGCATAAAGAATACATATTTTATAAGTTGAGGACGACGGATTTTACCTAAGAAGGTATATTTTAACTTACTTTATTTCATATTTAGTAAGTTATAATTCAGTTACAGCTGTTTGGTACACTGTACCTTATTCAGACAAGTTAACAAATTATGAATTGTGTTATTATAGTACATATCAACTGATCAAAGCAAAAATACAACAATAATTATTTTTTTAATTTAATAAAGGCGATTCATTCATATCAAGTTGAGAATTTAACAATCTATTACTACTTTTATATATATATATATATATATATATATATATATATATATATATACGCGGTGGTGCATTGTGATGAGGAGGAATATAAAGGACGATTTAATTAATGGATTGTTGGGAAAATAAGTGTGATTTATTCATGTGTTCCGATTTTAAATTTTTGTACATAAATACTGCTAGATTTATTTTTTTAACTCTCTCGTTATAAATAATTCACTACACATTTCTTGTCCATTTAATATGAACATGATTCAGAATGAAAAATGAAAATATACTTTCATATACGAATTTACTGTATCATCAGTTTGTAGAAATGCATTATGGGAAAAACTGCACTTAAACTAGTGTGAAATATTTTCATAGTCCTATAGAACAAAAGTGCGCATGCGCCATAGTTTATACAGCCAGCGATAACCCACAATCGAACCACATATCGATTATCATTCTCGATTACTATCCGTCGCTATTAAATTTAAATGACCAATATTTGCATTAAATCCCAAAATTTATGTTAAAAAATATATTAATAATATTAAAATTACCAAACCATTATTATAATTAATGGGTGCACACTTACTTATCACTCCCTAACGCTGATCCAACCAGCGATAACCCAAAACAGCGATAGAAAAATCATAGACTAAGTAATATACTCTGTGGAGAAAATAGCAGTTAGCAACACAATATTGTCTAACAGTGTCATAATATTGTGATTTGCATATTTAAATAAATACTTCAAAATTGTGTAATAATGTTATAAAAATTGTTTGAGAAAGTCTAAAATATTAAATAATCATAAGTAATGCCACAGTGATTTCCAAATTATCGATAAATTCACGACTCACGAAGTGAGGAGTGAATTTATCTAGAGAATTTGGAAATCTAGAGTGGTATTTGTTAGGACTATTTAACGAATAAAATTAAGCTGTTCACTCACAAATCATTGTTTAACTGTAGTTATTTTAAAATATTTATATATTTAATGTAAAAGGCGATGTTTGAAAACAAATCAGAAATGTGAGGTTATGTTCATTCACTGCTGCTTGATCATATTATTTATTGCCAAATAAGATCGCAATATTGTAAGAGTGCATCCAAGTGGAGAAATAATGAAACACATCAAACTATATATCATAATCAACATTACGGGTTATTCATTTATTTTTTTAGTAAACAACTCAGTAAAATCAAGGAATATTTTCATAATTTGCTATATTCAATGTATTTGTTGGAGAAAAATAATGCTTTGACCTGTTCAGAACATTAAAAAGGAGGAGCTTTCTTTATCACAAAAGCAGAAGCTGATAAAGAGAAATCGATAAAGAGCGAGGTGAAACACGACTGTCATTGGTTGTAAAACAACATTCATTGAAACGTGATTGGTCATTGATTAGCATTTGTGGCATGAGTTAAATATTCTTAGTAAATACAGAAGAAGAGCCATAGTTTACAACAATATAACTGAAAAATCAAGCGCTAGTAGAAGTGCAGTTGAGCCGCATTTTGTTTTCTTAGAGATTAATATTAATTCCATTTATGGGTAAAAGATCCCTGAGGGCCCTAAATAACCCATTTCTAAAACTAAAAATGTGTTCTGAAGTATTGAATTTATCATGAAGAAATTTGAGCGTACTCTTCAGGTCAGATTTACAGAGTTAATGATGAAAGAATTAGATATAAAATTATGGATCGAAAATTCAGCCTATAGGCCTATAATATACCGCGTATGGAGGAAGCATGCGTGAGATTGCCGATCCGGCCTTCAGGCAGAAACTTAGCTTCTGTATTCGTTTCCATATTTTTATTCATTTTTAAAATAAAGTTTTGATTTAGAATTTAATCTGTTGTTAGTATGTGACTTCTGTAATTTTAGAATGTTAACCAGATTAAAAACGGTTTGGATTGTGGAAAATTTAGAATAAATCTAGACAATTAAAACTTAGACCTTCTGTATATAAGTCCTCAACATGATCTCAAAACAAAATTATTTCGTTTCCAAGCACAAGCAAAGTTAATATTTAAGATGATATGTAACGAATTTTTGAGCTTCAACTGTAATTACACCATATCAGTCATCTCTTAAACTCAATCAGCACAGTTATGTTATATTGAAATACGACAATCATGGAGTTAACATAAGTGAAAAAATTGGTCAAACTAATAATAATAATAATAATAATAATAATAACAACAATAGTAACAATAGTAACGATAATAATAATAATAATAATAATAATTTTGGTTGAGGTTACCTGTGTAAATAACAGAAACAATCCTGAATAAATATAATAATAATAATAATAATAATAATAATAATAATAATAATAATAATAATAATAATAATAATAATAATAATAATAATAATAATAATAATAAATGAAGAACAAAATTAATAATCCCTCATCAATGTACATTAAATAAATCCAAAGAAAACAAAAAAATATGTAGTATACAGAATGGAACGAAACTGTATTTACATACATTTACAGGTTGTTTCGGGATGTTGGCTTAGTGTTCTCATATGAAAAACAATAGTATCCGGTAACTTTTTACAGAGTAATGTGTTGCTGATATGTTAGCACGTAGCATGCTATCTTCAATTGTTTTGTCCTATACCATGATGAGATGGGTTCTGATAGTTCATAATTTTTACGTACCTACTTTCCTTGATGATTACTTGATTAATTTTAAAATGTTTGTTTGTAATCTGTCAGAATCCATCTTATCATGTGTAGCATATCAACATATTACTCCGTAATAAGTCGCTGGAGATTTTGGGTTCTTTACGTCAATACACTCAATCGATATCCCTGAATATCCTGTGAAACGGTAGAGTTCTGTCCTACTCTATGTAAGTGACGCAAGAAGATTTACTGAATTATAAACTTTGAAACGTTTTTTTAAGAGCATAAGACTACACATCTCACGATCACAACAGTATAATAAAATTATAAGATAATAAATAATAGATTTAAAAAACCAAATCAACACGCTTTATTAGAAAACCTAACTAAAAATGAAAAATAATTTTAATTTCCAACACGCTTGGGATAAAATTAAAGTAGTCAATAAAAAATTCATCTCCAACACATATAGAATAAAACTACAGTTATCTACAAGAAAAAATAAATTTACCATCAAAAGTGTGGGGCGCTCTATATCAATTAATATATTTGATAGTAAACAAATATTGGTAAAAGTAAAGTTTCTAAGAAGAAAATGTAAAAACCATAAAAAGCGCCCCACACTTTTGATGGTAAAATTATTTTTCTTGTAGATAACTATAGTTTTATTCTAAATCTGTTGGAGATTATTCTTTTGTTAACCGTTTTAATTTTATCCCAAGCCTGTTGGAGAATTAAAATTATTTTTCATTTTTTAGTTCGGTTTTGTAATAAAGCGTGTTGTTTTAGTTTTTTAAAAGTATTAATTATTTTTTTTCTTTTTTAGTTTTAATATTTTACAGAATAAGATCAAAATGTAAAATCTTTAAGTCGATAATATTGTAGTATGAGCTAAAAGTATTACTCTACTAAAAAATCCTCCGGGCCGGATTTGAATCAGCGGCATATGGATTACTGAAATTGTATGCCACTACAATCTACCGCTCTACCAACTGAGCTCTTATAACTTACTTACTTACTTACTTACTCTTTCTCACTGGCACTATCGAACCCGTAGGTTCATGGCCGCACGGACATAAGCTCTCCATACATCCCTATCCTGAGCTAATGATTTCCAATCATTCCCTGTATAATCTGCTTCCATCAATTATTAGTTAATGTTGTTCTCCCACCTCATTCTTGGTCTACCAACTGGGCGTTTTCCTTCTGGCATTCCTACAAGAAGTTTCCATGCACGTCTTTCATTCCCCATACGCGCAACATATCCTGCCCATCGCAGTCTATGAGACTTAACTGTTCTTATTATATCTGGCTTCCTATAAAGACTATGTAGTTCATTGTTATGTAGTCTTCTCCATTCACCTGTCTGTTCATCTCTCTTTGGTCCAAAAATGTTCCTAAGAACTTTAGTCTCAAATACTCGTAATCTCCTTTCCTCCCTTAAAGTAAGAGTCCATGTTTCGCACCCATATAATATAACTGGTAGAATAATAGTTTTATATATTTTCAGCTTAACGTTTTTTAAAGGAGTTGAGACATCAAAAGTCTCTGCAATGCATAATAGCATGCATTTCCAGAATTGAGCCTATGTTTAATTTCTTTGTGCATCTCATTCCTATTTGTGATTATTGTTCCTAGGTATTTGAATTCAGCCACTTCCTCAAAATTTCCCTCATTTGTCATTAGCTGTCCATTTCCATTATATAATGAATTTCTACGTGTGACCATATATTTAGTTTTACTGATATTTACTTCCAGTCCTAATTTCTTAGTCTTACTCAATAGTGTGTGCGTGTTGGCCTTTAGTATCTCCTCGCTATCGGCCAGTAATACTACATCATCAGCATAAACTAACAGCTTGTTAATACCATTCAGTTGTAAGCCTTCCTCATTCTCTAAAGATTTAATGGTATGCTCTAGTACAAAATTAAATAGTAGAGGAGATAGTGCATCTCCTTGCTTCAACCCATTCTGGATTTCAAAAGTGTCTGAAAACTGTTTGCCTACACGCACCCTACTCTTTGAGCCATTTAGACACATTTGTATAAGTCTAACTAACTTTTTAGGAATTCCGAACTCCAGCAGGATAATATATAACTTCTCCCTCTTAATTGAATCATATGCTTTTTTTAAGTCTACATATAGTTGATGTACAGTACCATTATATTCCCATTTCTTTTCTAAAATCTGTCTTATACTAAAAATCTGATCTGTTGTAGACCTGTTTCTTCTAAATGCACATTGATGATCTCCTAGAATGTCGTCAATATAGGGAGTAAGTCTGCTTACTAATGTATTTGTTAAAACGATTGACTAGAAAGTTGATAAACCCGCAACCTATTACACCGCTTTTTATTTTATTTTTCTGATGATTCTGGCCACGATTCTTAAAAACATTTATGAAATTATTGTATTGTCATTGGTCCTTTATAAGTATACGAAGTTTCAAGTCGATCCAATGATTTTAAGTGGGTGAAAATCGTGTTGGAAGATTCGGTTACATAATCACACAAGCTTTGTTTTTATTTTCTGGTGATTCTGGCCAGGGTTTTGAAAAACAATTGACATTATTGTATTGCCATTGGTCCTTTACACGTATACAAAGTTTCAAGTCGATCCAATTATTTTAAGTGGGTGAAAATCGTGTTGAAAAAGTCCGTTATATAATTACACAGACACTTTTTTTTATTCTCTGATGATTCTGGCCAGGATTTTAGAAAGAAATTATGAAATTACTGTATTGTCATTGGTCCTTTACAAGTATACAATGTTTCAAGTAGATCCAATGATTTTAAGTGGATGAAAATCGCGTTGAAATATTCCGTTACATAGATACAGGTCAAGCTATTATAAAGCGTGTAAAAATGTTTAGAAACGTACTTAAACTACAATATGAATTTCAAATGTGTTTCTCATAACATACCGTATTTGTTCCACAGAATTGAACTAACATGTGTACGCCTATATGTGTTCATGAATTGGATACGCAGTATAAGACATGCACATTGGTTTATCCATCTGACAAAGTAACTTCGGCGCTGAATAAAAATATAACACAAGCGTTTGGGATCGAATATGCCCTACTAGCAAGAAAAGCGGGATGGCTCGACGAGCACAAGTAGTGAAGATAAACTTTATATTACATCATTATTAAGAATGGGTTTAGGATTCTTGCTCACAAAAATCAGATGATTAAAATATTACCGGTATGTGTAAAGAATTTAATCTCGGTGATCATTTATATATAAATAAATAAATGTATTTTAAACCTGTTACCATATTCTGCAAAATCACGAAGTTTTAAGATGATACCAACGACAATTTATCTTGAAAAAAACACACTGCGATTGATCTGCCCCGAGATATGAACCCGGACATTTCAGAATATTAACCTTTTACTTGAGTGAAACAGTTAAACACTTTAATTGATTATTTATTTGACCATTTTATTTATCAAATAGCTTTCACTTAGATTTTTATTTATTTTAACAAGTGGCATTTCTAATCATTTTTATGCGAACATCTAAATTTAATAAGTTGGATATTCTTTTATATTTTTTTTAATATTTTGATACAAAAAAATACATTTAAATACCATTCAATGCGGTTTATGTACTAGAGATTTTGGCACAAAAACACATAGCAAGTCGATGGGAATACATATATTATAGGAATAAAGCGACAGAGAGGAAAAGAATAGAGAAAAGGATAAAAAGAGACAAGGTTTAAACGGGGAAGTAACAAGAATGGAAGAACCGTCATCAGTATCACTGAC
Source organism: Diploptera punctata (assembly GCA_030220185.1). NCBI lineage: Eukaryota > Metazoa > Arthropoda > Insecta > Blattodea > Blaberidae > Diploptera > Diploptera punctata. The sequence goes on from JASPKZ010003054.1 coordinate 188,939, forward strand.
ACGAATGCCACTTGTGAGCCTTGGCCTTCTTCAGAACTCTATGCCAGCCTTCTCTATTCATAGCCACAGTTCTCCAATACTAAACTCCCAATTCCCTGAAATACCTTTATGCCATTTAACACAAAATTCCCCAATCTCAATCTTGATATACCATTTTTTTTTTCTTTTTCCTTCTGGCTTTAATTAAAAAGATTTTACAATTCACATGACGCTCATTCCCATTATATATTTTGCCCATTCTTGCCTTTTAATTTGTTATGATTTTATCGAAAATAATTTTGCCATCAGCTCGTTATGTTCCCAAGCGGTCAATAAGCCAAGTGCTAACCACACCCAATGTTGCTTAACTTTGAATATCGGGAGAAGAATCAGCATTTCCAACACGGTATGACTTATATATATATATATATATATATATATATATATATATATATATATGTGTGTGTGTGTGTGTGTGTGTGTGTGTGTGTGTGTGGTCTCGAAGTAGCATGCTGCCTTGTCACGCAGCTGGCCAGGTTTCGATCCCCGGTCGGGAAAGTTTCCTGGGTGAGATTTTTATCGGAGTTTTTCCTCACCTGTAGACAAATGTCAGGAAACTTTAAGGCCCAAACGGTCCCCGAACATAATATGGCCATCGCAATCATAATCATACACATTCATCTTATATTAAGCTTAGGATTAAGGACTCTCCTGGCGCACCACTATCATCATCATCAACATCCATCATATAATCGGGGCAACGTAACCCCGCCTTCCAGGCGTCCCAAACTCAGAAGTGGGTTACAATTACGCCAATGCCAGGAGAGAACACCAGATATGTCCAAAAGGACAAACCTGGGGCATTAAAATAGCACATGATTGGTTGTAAATATATCAATTTCGACACACTCTACTTGTCAAATCAATTGAAAGTACTTCAGCTTTTCTTTTCCCTGTTCTGTTTATCTATAATAAAATTATACTTCAATAATCTAATTGCAGCGGTTGGGCTTCAGGATCCGAGTTTTACGCGTTAAATCCCTGGAGTGATGAATAGAATTTTTCGGATAAGGAAAATTCTAGGAAATTGCTTCCTTGGGAGGGAAAGCTACAAATTGCCCAACAAAATGAATCAATGTTGTTCCCGATTGACTGGTGGTTGCCAGCCTCGCTTCTGGTTTCGATGCTGGTTGGTTGAAATCAGGCAGGGTCAGTTTCGTGGATTATAGCTAATTGAAGAAACCCAAGCATGAAATAAGAGGCCTCTGGTCAAAATTTGTCTGCTCTTTCACTACCTGCTTTGAATTGCGACTATAATGGCATTATATGTTAAACGCTATCGCTAAATAAAAACTACCTGTAACCAATAGTAGTAATAGGACTCTATTAAGGTACGTACACACCTGCGCGCCGCAAACACGAACGGCGCGCGCGCCGCACCATGTTCGTCAGATTTGGACGGGGTTTTAAGGTGCGCGCGAACGGCGCGCGCGCCGCGCGCGCGTCTCTCACTACGATCCACTCATTGTCGGTTTTTTCCACGAACACTTTGATGGTTCGCTGTTTAGATTTGTTCGGGTACCTGAGAGGTTCGTTGCTTTCGGTGCGCACCTATTATTTGAGTATGGAGTGGTCAGAGGAAAACGTGTTAAAACTTGTTGACATTTATAGAAGCAAGCAATTATTGTGGGATCCACAACATAAGGATCATTTTAAAAAAATCACTGAAAGGAGATGCCTGTTTTTTTTCAATGATATGTGTTTTTTTTTTGTGTGTACTGTAATTGTATAAATAAATTAGAATTATTTAGAAAACATTATTTATTTAAGACGTTCATTTCATAATATTATGTATGAAGTACCACAAAACAATACAATATATAAACACATTTATTGCTAATTATTTATTTATCTCTTCAAAGACTCCAAAGAGCAAGACTGCTCATGTTAAGGGGCAATATACAAAAAATAATGGCCATAAAACAATTAACAATAAAAACAAGAAAACAAATTCAGGCATAAGTTTAAGTAATACAAACTACTATAGATGCACAATATATATACACATATAAATACAATATTTAAACAGGATAATATTAATAATAATAAAATTAACAAAATTAACTAAGAAAGCAATGAGAAAAAATATTTTTTAATACAATTAGAAAAATGTTTAACATTCGTGAAATGTTGAAATTCAGTAGGTAAGTAGTTATTTTAATGGTTGATTAATGCATAACGAATCCCTTTTATACTTTTTTTTTAGAAACTAGTATCTTTGTGCAATAAAGTACAACCTCTAGTATAATAATCATGTACATTTTTATTAAAAATTAAAGTCATGTTTTGGTGAGATAGATTCTTAATAATTTTAAACATATATATATATACAAATCATGTCCACCGCTGTAGTCTCGAGGTAGCGTGCTGCCTTGTCACGCAGCGGGGCCCGGGTTCAATCCCCGGTCGGGCAGTTTTTCTGGGTGAGGTTTTTATGGGGTGTTTTTCCTCACCTGTAAGACAAATGTCAGGAAAACTTTAAGGCCCAAACGGTCCCCGAAATCATATGGCCATCATCATCATCCTTATCATTATCATATCATCATCATCTCATCATCCTTCACTGGTGTGGAAAGCAACGGAAGCTACCACACCTACACAATTCCCTAGTAAAGCTGCAAGCATAGCATGAAAATGCTATGATTTCAGTGAAGGACCTGCCTTCGGGCAGAATTACTATGGATGGATATACAAATCATATATTTTTTTAAATTCCTTTAATGCTATAATATTTGAAAAAGTATAAATAAAGTTATAAGATGTAATAAGTAATAAGCGTGACCAGACGTCCTGATTTTGGCGGGACAGTCCCGATTTTTAACAATTTGTCCCGCGTCCCGCGACATTTAAAAAAAAGTCCCTATTTTTGGGAAAGAATGCAGGACAAGCGGGAGAACGGAAAGGGAATAGACATCTTTGGTTACACCTGCTCTGCAAAATGTCTACTGAAGGTTTGTGGGTTTCCTATGGATCGCAGGAGGTTCGTTGAAATTAATAATTTCGACGAACATAACCCGCGCCGCGCGCGCGCGACGCGCGCGCCGTTCGTGTTCGCGGCGCGCATATGTGTACGTACCTTTAGGCTACAAGTAAGATATATACAATTTTATTTACAAATGTGGGTCGCACGGGCAGTAAGCCGTACGTGCTATTGACAGTCCGTTACAATAAAGTAATATTTGGTAAAGTATAAAGACAAAAAACAAAAAGAAAACAATAATATTACAATTACATAAAGAAAACACAATAATATTACAAATATATAATAAACAATAACATTATACATTAATGATGTAGAATTATTAAGAATTAATGGTATTGCATTTTGATAACATGTATTTATTCATGAAGGAGTGTTGTTCTTATTTTGCGCGTTTTGTCCAGAAATTTACCCAAGTTTATCCAATTTTCTGGATTTATCATTAACTCGTAGCATGCCAATCTTTCACGATTTGAATTTAGAAATCATTTCGGTTATAACTGACGCCTCCAATATTCTAAATCGTTACATTTTCCTAATATATGTATCTCGAATTCAAAGCTCCCGCACGTTGGACATATTCGCATTTCGTGATCGTCGCTAATTTTTAGAAATTTCCATGCTCCTAGCCTAAACCAAGCAAGACCGGATCTCTATTTAAATCCTAGGTTGAGTATATAAGATTCTTTTCCCCAAACATGTTTTAGGTCTCTTTGTAAAACAGTGTGCGTTTTCCCGTACATTCGGCGAAAATATCTTGTTGGTTTATATCTACGTACCTCCTCCTTATTTTTCTCCAAACATTCTTGCGATATTCAGTCCCTTTTTGCCATACCCAATCCATCCCAATCTTTTCGAGTTCTCTCCTAACCTCGTCTGCCCAGAATTTTACATCTATGTTTCTGATTTGGTGGTCGTAACAAATTGCTCTGAGCATTGTTTTTTCACCTTGGATTACCCGCAACCAGTATTTGAGTGCATACATTTTGCAGTTTATTTCTTCCTGGTATGACCCAAATTCATATAAAATTCCACAGTTAGAAACGGCCTTACTAAGTCCTGTATTAAAATACCTGAAACTAACAGAGAATGGAGTAATCTCGGATATGCAAAACATAACCATGGTAATATATTCGGATGCAGAACATCATTCTCTGACTTTGTGATTAACATGTAGCATTTAAAATGTTAAACTATGTGAAGAATAGAACATTGAAACTGTTTTAATTTTTTTAATCTCTCAGAATTACATAAAAATGAAATAATTATGAAGAAATGATGCGATGTGTAAACAATGTATTAACAGAACGAGAATTAAAGTACTATTTTATTACTGATCGACTGTGACGTCATTCGCATTGTGTAAATCTCAAAATTAAAATGCTTTATTTCTAAATATGGTTGAAAAATATTGTGCGTTATTATTTTTCGATAAAAATGAATAAAGCATGATTGTTTCAGTCCAATTAAACAAAAAATATATTTAACGTAACTCTAGTAAGAATATCGGGTTATATTATTAACAATAATGATAATGATAATAATAATAATAATAATAATAATGATAACAATCTTACGTAAGACCAAAATGTCAACGATCTGTGTTGATATTTTGAATTAAGAAATCTTTAAACCTAACAGACTGAAATTTAAGCTGACCATATCTTACGCTTTAAAAGGGATAAATATAAGGTTAGGGTTCTTTTTGTTACGTTTTAAGTTCAAGATCTATATTTGTAAATTTGAAGTAAAACTCAAATTGTCATTAACTGCAGGATGGCTATCATGAAAATGGCATATTTTAGTGACAATACTTAGTTACCACTGGGTACTTCAAACTAACTAAATAATTTCTTATTTCATTCATACATCGTTTCTTCATAATCACCCAAAATGAAAGCACAACTGAGATAAAAAGTGCATTTCGTTTTATGTTCGTGTTTAGAATTACACCTATAATAGTAAACATATAGATAAATCTTTACAAATTTAAATAGTTTTCTGCATCGACAAAATTAAATCTCACCATTGTCAGATATACTAATTAAGATAAACTTACAATTTATCCTCCAGTATAGAATTGTATGTTAACCGCGGTTTTGGCAACTCTGTCTAAACTATGGCTAAATTTAACTGGGCAGAACCCATCTTTAAATTAAAATAACATGACCATATCATGAACGTAACTTCTAAATGCATTTATTTGGAAATTTAGTTGTAGATGTAGCTCTCTCTTTATCCTCCGTTATCTCTGTAGGACTTACATCCAATGATATCTACAAGCTAGTGATCTGTAGAGGAAGATTGGAATCTTAAATGTTTAAAAACCTTACAAAAACATCTCCTTAACCTTTAAATATTCCAACTAGAGAAATTACTCAACTCGCAATAGGTGTAAATGTCAGATCATCGAGAATGGAGTAGAATGGTACCAATTTGTAAAATGTTGTCCGTTCTAACGTGCACAAATAGGAAGATGCGCTACAGTAATCTGGTTTTAATAATTTTCTTTATGCTACATGCCGCCTATCACAAATAAATAAATATTCAAAACATATGATCGGACGTTGCGGTCGGAAAGGAAGGGAAAACGTAGAGATGAACATTAAATTCAGGCGTATGATGATGCAAAAGGTCAGTGTAAGTAGAGGAACAGCAATACGAAATTGAGGAGACAAAGGTCATAATAAGATCGAAACAACAAATGGAGGAAATTAGAGTATGTGGGAGTTGCAATGTATGAATAAAGAAGGGGAGAGGGGAGAGCTCGGTGAAGTGTAAGAGAAACAGTAGCAATCATTAGTTAGCAAGAAGTGTTCGGGACTAGTGTGCCAGAGTGTCAGTCCCCTCCACAACAGTAAGTCATTGCGCAATATTTAATTCACATATAATAATTATAAGATATTTTAAGTTTATATTATTAAACATTTCAAATATTCTCTTTTTTACACTTTATCCTGATATTCCGATTTTTTTTAGGTTGTTAAAACTAATACGTAAGGTACTTATTATCGTTAAATCAAGTTTTACGTTTTGAATTCACTGCTAATATGTTTTGTGTACATATATAGGCCTGTATATTTAGTTATTATCAGTTTGGTTTCTGCTGTACTAGCACGCAGGTCCATGACAAGGATTTCGTTTGCGGCCGCAAGAATTTTCAGGAAAAGAACAAATAAATGAAGCTGTATGTGTATACAAAACGTTTTAGCAAATAAAAATTCAACATTGAAAGGTTGTATGCGAGGTCTCTCCCTAGAATGATAAAAGATAAGTAGGAAATTCGCAGGTAGTAGTATAATGTTACGAGAGATATCACTACTATTCTCAAATTCTGTATACCTACATTGTGTGTATGCATAGAGAAACTTCGAATAGAGGGGAAACTGAGTACAGTGACATCTATAAAATTTCGGTCGTTTACGATGAACTACAATGGTAGCGCTGTTTCGTAGTAACAGAATATGTAACTAAATAAAACAAATGCAAGGCACACGGCGTCGTTCACGGCCACAGAGTTTCTCTATGGTTCACGGCGTGTTTAACGGTGTTCACTGGGGATTATGGGAAGTTAGCCATTTTGTAAATTTTAATTTTTAACTGCTATCCTTTCGTTCTATGTAGACGGTACTGTACATTATCGAAAGTTAAAATCATTACTTAGATTTTATTTTACTCTAATTTGTAAGTAAATTCAAGCTTGTTTACATTTTTAATGTGAATCTATTTTCAAAGATAAACCTACTAGAAGTGATAAAATTCTAAGATTTGTTAGGTTAGGAAGAGTGATGTTAGTGTACAGCCATTTCTAATAAAAATTTAAAAAATGTGACTTTATAATGGACTTCAGATGTACGACATGGCTAAGGTTCTTTAATAAATATTGTATAAAATATGTACGTGAGAATAAGGGGGTAGGTCAATTGTACATATTTATTAAAAGAGCTCATAATGCACGTTTTTAAATTTTAATAAACGAAAATAAATTAACATGTTTTATTTATTTGCATTCTTCCTTTCTGTTAAAATTAAAGAAAATCTGTAGGTCTGAGAGACTGGGTATACATAATTCCACAATTTACGATTAATTAATACGTTATTTATTCCTATAAAAGTTAAATTCCATAATTATTCACCAGATGGCGTTATATAATTATAATTCATAATTTTACCACCAGGCGGTGCTGAATTTCATATTAGTACCAAAAAAAGAACCGAAAAAATTTAGGTGTCGTTAGTTGTATTACACTAGCGCCGCCTGTGGCATGTACGCGCAACTCGTCCACTTTCTTCTCTGGTACTCTGTGGTGTGTATGTACCCCATACGCGCCGCATGGGGACATGGATGCTACCTAGCGGCAATTCCTTAACAAGCTAATTTAGTTACGCTTATTTACCTGTAGATGCTAACGAATGACATGTCGTTAGTACATCCCCTCAATGAGATATCTAGTAGGTAACTAAGGTATTACTTGGATGGAATAAGGTCGGTTAAATTTTGCATAGAGCCCTTTTTATTCAGGCTTGCGGTTCTTTTACGAGTCTGAAAATGTTCAGACTCGGAATCCACGGCTTAATGTTCCTCCCGGACTAAATGTCTCTTCCGGAAGACTTGTTCCTTGAACTCGCAACCCTCGAGACTAGAGGCAAGGAACATAACCACTGGACCACCGCGGCCGACAGCCCTACAGAAACCGGATAATCTTTCACTATGTCTTCATCTCTGACCATCTACTTTCACCAATCAGCGTCAGTACCCGTATCGCTTGAGCTTCCAGTCAAGCTTATTATTAAAACGATGATGCTATGTGATAAAAAGAAAAAAGCTTATGCGATTGAATGCCTCCCAAGGTTACAAATAAATAACGTGATCACGTGGAACCCCAGCAAAAGATATCTGAAATACGTCCAATAGGGCTGCATTTTTTCGCTGTTAAGCTATAGTACCGTGTTGTTTACTACCAGACCGGTATATATATATATATATATATATATATATATATATATACTTTTTTCCAGAGAGTATTTTTACCGTGTAAAAAAAGATGTTTGAAGAACAGATATTCAAATGATCCCTCAGTATAAGATCGTATTATACTAAATTTCTGCGATTTTTTCTTAATCGACCCATGTATTAAAAAAACTTGAAATATTAATAGTAACGCTAATAATAATTGGACAGTTTGAAAACTATGATTCCATGTCTAATATTGTACTCTGTAAATATTTTTTAATTCTATCACGTTACAAATGAATATTGCAAGCTATACGTTGACCGCGGTATGTAGGGTATAAACCTATTTACTATTATGTTTCATATTTGTTTTTCTGTTTTCCATTTCTTAGTTTTTTTTTAGCTTCATCAATTTTAACTCAAACACAAGAACACGATATATAACCAATCTAAGGTGGAGATTTTAAATCCTGGCCCCCGGAATGGAGGGTTGGGACGCCACGAAGAGGGACCCATGTTTGACACTACGTACTCTCAAAAACTTCTCACAATGACTCCCTACACCACTATACACCTCCCATTTGAAAATCAATTGTATGATTTTTTAGACACATTGAACTTATTACACTGACATACATTTTGAAGATAGGATTATTGGCTATTAACAAAATGATCACAATATTTTCTAAAAAAAACATAATTACAATAAATCCGTCTCGGTGGACGCGTGGCTAGAACGCTGCACCGACTGGCCTCTCACATTCGAATCCTGGCGTTTCCGGAGGGGGGACACACGGTATTTTTCGAAGTTTTTTCGGGGCTCTTCCGATTCCCGAATTTCGTCCTACCAATATTCTCCACTCCTCTTCCCTTCACCATCATCTTATTTAATATTCATTCATTCATTTCAATTCATCTTTCATCTTATCTCACGTTAGGAAAAAAGAATGATCTGGCTTAACTAGCTACCAAGTGTTTAAAATATATGGCTGTGATATGCTAATCGGGACACACTCATATACTTTCTCAAGACTCCGAGCCTGTGTGACAACTTCGGGAGAATAGGGCCTTAGGGAGGGTTTTAGCCTCTCCTTGAGGCCTTGGGCCCAGCCAAAATAAAAGGCGGTTTGAGTCATTGTATGTGAATGCTTGATGTGGGTCAAATCTGTAAAACCATAACAGAATATAATTATATCACCGTGGAGTAGATTTCATCTCATTCATTCCATAAAATAAAGATGGTATACCATGAACCAGAAATAAGTTTGCCGTATTAGAGTCTTAACATTCAAACCTATCTTTACTTACTTACTCACTGGCACTATCAAACCCGTAGGTTCATGGCCGCACGGACATAAGCTCTCCATACATCCCTATCCTGAGCTAATGCTTTCCAATCATTCCCTGTATAATCTAATTCCCTCAAATCATAGTTAATGTTGTTCTCCCACCTCATTCTTGGTCTACCAACTGGGCGTTTTCCCTCTGGCTTTCCTACAAGAAGTTTCCATGCACGTCTTTCATTCCCCATACGCGCAACATGTCCTGCCCATCGCAGTCTACGGGACTTAACTGTTCTTATTATATCTGGCTTCCTATAAAGACCATGTAGTTCATTGTTATGTAGTCTTCTCCATTCACCTGTCTGTTCATCTCTCTTTGGTCCAAAAATTTTCCTAAGAACTTTATTCTCAAATACTCGTAATCTCCTTTCCTCCCTTAAAGTAAGAATCCATGTTTCGCGCCCATATAATATAACTGGTAGAATAATAGTTTTATATATTTTCAGCTTAACGTTTTTTGAAAGGAGTTGGGACATCAAAAGTCTCTGCAATGCATAATAGCATGCATTTCCAGAATTGAGTCTATGTTTAATTTCTTTGTGCATCTCATTCCTATTTGTGATTATTGTTCGTAGGTATTTGAATTCAGCCAATTCCTCAAAATTTCCCTCATTTGTCATAAGCTGTCCATTTCCATTATATAATATATTTCTACGTGTGACCATATATTTATTTTTACTGATATTTACTTCCAGTCCTAATTTCTTAGTGTTACTCAATAGTGTGTGGGTGTTGTCCTTTAGTGTCTCCTCGCTATCAGCCAACAATACTACATCATCACCATAAACTAACAGCTTATTAATACCAATGAGTTGTAAGCTTTCCTCATTCTCTAAAGATTTAATGGCATGCTCTAGTACAAAATTAAATAGTAGAAGAGATAGTGCACCTCCTTGCTTCAACCCATTCTGGATTTCAAAAGTGTCTGAAAACTGTTTGCCTACACGCACCCTACTCGTTGAGCCATTTAGACACATTCGTATAAGTCTAACTAACTTTTTAGGAATTCCGAACTCCAGCAGGATACTATATAACTTCTCCCTCTTAATTGAATCATATGCTTTTTTGAAGTCTACATATAGTTGATGTACAGTACCATTATATTCCCATTTTTTTTCTAAAATCTGTCTTATACTAAAAATCTGATCTGTTGTAGACCTGTTTCTTCTAAATGCGCATTGATGATCTCCTAGAATGTCATCAATATAGGGAGTAAGTCTGCTTACTAATATATTTGTTGGAATTTTGTACGAAGTTGAAAGTAATGAGATGCCCCTATAGTTGTTGCAATCAGTTTTATCTCCTTTCTTATAAATTGTTACGATAATTGATTCCTTCCATTCATCTGGAAGAGCTTCTTTTTCCCAAATCATACTAAGCAACCAGCATATCTTGTCCATCAATTTTCTCCCCCTGATTTTATCAGTTCTGCTGGGATCTTATCTGAGCCTGATGCTTTATACATCTTCGATTTTTCAAGTGCCATTTCAACCTCTAATGCACTTGGCTCTGTGACTAGCATTTCTGCTGTCTGTAACTTATCCTCCTCAATGGCCTGTTCTGTATGTACATTTAATAGCTGATTAAAATAACTTTTCCATCTATTTAATATACTCTTGGAATATGCAATCATATCCCCATTTTCATTCCGAATTATATTTGTTCTAGCCTGAATCTCTTTCTTCTCTATACTAATTCCCTGATATAATTCTCTAATGTTCCTATTTTTTGCATTCATTTCAAGATCATTAATCTTCTCTCTCAAATATTCCCTCTTCTTACTCTTTAGTAACTTGGTGGTTTCCCGTCTAACACTACCCAATTGCTCTAAATTTACCTCATTTGGCTCGTGTAACAATTTCATTTTTGCTAGCTTTCTTTTCTTTACAATGTCGGCACATTCCTCATCAAACCATTTCTTGTTTTGCCTCTTTTTTAAACAACCAATGCTTTCTGATGCTGACAATTTAATAGTATCTCTTATAGCCTCCCATTCTTTATTTATATCAGTTTCTTCTTCGTTTGCCACATTGTCATCTGAAGATTCCAGTACTTCAAATCTATTAGCAATTTTGATTTGGTATACTTGCCGCATTTTCATCATTTTTCAAGTTTTTTAATTCATATTTTACAGAATCATCTTTAGCGTTTGTTCCTCTCATAAGCGATAGCCGTTGTCTGATTTTCACCTTGACCAGATGATGATCTGAATTGCAGTCTGTCCCTCTAACTGATCTAATATCAATGATGCTACTGTGCCAGCATTTATCCACTAATACATGATCTATCTGGTTCCGAGTTTCTCCATCTGGGGACGTCCAGGTGTATTTATGAATATCCTTATGCTGAAATGTTGTTCTCTTAACAATGAGATTCTTTGATATGGCAAATGTGACTATTCTAACCCCATTGTCGTTACTATCTTCATGAAGATTGAATTTGCCTATTGTTGGTTTGAATATATCTTCCCGCCCCACTTTTGCATTAAAATCTCCTAAGACAATTTTCATATGATATCGTGAAAGGCTATCAAATAAGCATTCTAATTCTTCATAGAACTCATCCTTGATCTTGTCATCTTTATCTTCTGTGGGGGCATGTACATTTACAATTATAAAATCATGTCGTTTACCCTTTAGAATTATGTATGATATCCTATCACTAACAAACTTAATATCTCCGATAGCGGATAGGATCCTCCTTCTGACTAAAAAACCTGTTCCAAATGCAGGTCTTTCTGCACCCCCATAGTATAATGCAAAGCTTCCTGATTCCTGACTACCTTCTCCTGGCCACCTAACTTCCTGTAAAGCGACTATGTCCAAGGGCGATTTATCCAATTCCCGCGTTAATATCTCTAGTGCCCCGCTATTGTATAAAGTCCTAACATTCCATGTTCCTAGGAACATGTCCCTGTGTTTGAGCCTTTGGCATGGGTTCCCTGAAGTAGTCCCCGCCCGGAGAACCGAATGGGGGACTATTTGACCTCCGGAAAATTTTACCCCAGTTGAACCCATGTCCGCATTTCTTGACGGTTGTATTTTTACGATGAAAGATCGTCACTCTTACGACCAAGGTACTTATTTCGTCTGGCTTATCACCTTCGACCAGTCCGGCATGGGTAACCGTATCGGCAGCAATGCTACCGCCGGCATAGCTCTCAGGATCATTTAAGCACACAAGCCACTCCACCACGACAAGGTAAAGATACCATGGAGGGTCAAACCTATCTTTACTAGTCTAAATTTATTAATTCTTGCAAACTTGTATTTTCAAGTATTTTTCTTTGTGATGCTATTTTATCATCATATTAAATGAACATTCAGTAAAAAATGTAATTTTAAAGAATTGAAGATTTAAAAAAAAGTCATTTTCTCGTTAACCAATGACCGGATTTATTTCAAGTATGAAACAATTTTACTAAGTTAAATATGCTCTATCCCAATATGCAATTAATTTTAAGATCAGAGGTTAATGAAGGTGTAGCTATCCCTGTCAGCAACAAGTTGTATAGAGTATTTTAGATACTGTAGGTAACTTTTGCATTATTTCACTAGATCGTAAATAATAAGATATAAAAATGTTTGTATCCTACACTAGCTTTCAGTAAGGAATATCCAATGTATTTATGCATATGTAGTCGGTTAATTTGTAAAACTGGACAACAATTAATCAAGAAATCGGAGTATTCTACTAAACATCTGATTTAGGAAAATTAGCTCCTTCGAAGCCATTTAAATAGGCTAAACATTAAAATTGTTATTAGATTCTTAACTGCCTGTGATGAGATAAATAATAATATGAACCAATGATCACTGGCAAAAAAATCGAATGTTTCCTGCATTTCATGAGTCAAATCTCATTAACTTTGAGTTGAGAAAAACTAATATGACAACGAAAAAATCTTAGCTCTAGCTTCTGTGATATACAATAGGCGGAACTATTTGAGTTTATCGGATTAAGAGAAAACGATAAATTTTAATTACATATGCCAACAACAACGAAAGTTCATTTACATTTTTTAATAACAGTTACATTCTATGAGTTCTAAATCGATGGAAGAATACTTGGCAGATGGTTGGTTCTGAAGAGAATCGTGTGGTGGCTTCATTAGAACGTCGTCTTTGCCTTGCCTCGTGTAAATTAGATCTGCAGCATCCCTACACAAAGACCAGCAATAATACGCAATCATTGTTTCATTTCAACGGCCCTGATATTTTTGTTCCATAACAGAAATATTCTGAAGGTATCTTTCTCCGTGTTTATCGTTGACAGCTTCACAACAAGGAATGAAAAATTCTAGGTGGTTGTAGGAAATATGGATTTTAAGGGACTTGTTTTGCATCCGAGTTATTAGTATTTTTTTCAGGAGCACTGTTACCAACTGAGTGTAGACATCAGCTCTTTTGTTTGCTAGAAACCCATGAATAACGTCCTTGATCCCCAAGCGTTCTTTCCTTTCCCTTCAAAACTTGGTCAAATGCAGAATCCTTTACAAGTTGTCTAATTTGTTGCCCGACAAAAATACCTTTCTTAACTTTGGCATCACTTAATTTCGAAAATGTCTCTCTTACGACTTAAATCCTATCCTTGGTTCATATCTTAGACAAAAAGTTCCATCAAACACACCTTTATATGTAGGAGTGGAAGAAGAATATCATTTGGGTCCACGAGAGGCTCGGCAACAACATTTTTCTCGCTAGGGTTAAGATATCTTTCAGGCCTTTTTTGCTGACCCTACTGGCTCACATACATAATAAATAATAGTTTTAAAAGAACAAAAACAACACGCTTTATTAGAAAACCGAACTAAAAAAATGAAAAATAATTTTAATTTCCAACACGCTTGGGATAAATAATTTTACCATCAAAAGCGTGGGGTGCTCTTTACCAATTAATATATTTTATAATAAACAGATATTGGTAAAAGTAAAGTCTCTAAGAAGAAAATGTAAAAATTATAAAAAGAACCCCACACTTTTGATGGTAAAATTATTTATCCCAAGCGTGTTGGAAATTAAAATTATTTTTCATTTTTTTAGTTCGATTTTCTAATAAAGCGTGTTGTTTTAGTTTTTTTTTAAACTATTATTTATTTTTTATTCTTTAGTTTTACTATTTTACAGAATAAGATAAAAATGTAAATATATTTAAATTCGATACTATTGTAGTATGATCTAAAAGTAATACTCTTCTAACAAAAACTCCTCCCAGCCGGATTTCAAGCAGCGACCTATGGATTGCTGAAATTATATACCACTAGAGTTCACCGCTCTACCAACTAAGCTCTTACAATGATTGACTAAAAAGTCGACAAGTCCGCAACCTATTATACCAGTTTTCATTTTTTGATTTTCTGATTATTCTGGCCAGGATTTTAGAAACAAAATATGAAATTGCTGTATTGCCATGGGTCCTTTACAAGTATACAAAGTTTCAAGTCGATCCAATATTTCTAAGTGGGTGAAAATCGTGTTCAAAGATTCCGTTACATAGATACAAAGACACTTTTTTTTTATTTTCCGATGATTCTGGCCAGGATTGTTAGAACATACATATGAAATTATTGTATTGTCACGGGTATTTTACAAGTATACAAACTTTTAAGTCGATCCAATGATTTTAAGTGGGTGAAAATAGCGTTGAAAGATTCCGTTACATAGATAGATAGATAGATAGATAGATACAGGTCAAGCTAATATAAAGCGTGTAAAAAGCAGCAGTATTTTGTGTACTCCATTTGCATTCCTAAGACTACAGCAATTACGTTCAGATCATCATAGATTTTCTACTAGTGTTCATGATATTTGATTGAGTCGAAGAGGGCTGTCATGATTGCATAAAGTCTCCTCCATGTGAACTCTATGACCAACAGGAATATAAGGAAGTCGGTTGCCATTGTGAAGTAATATAGCTTTCAAACTAAAATTGAAGGAGTCTTTGAACAACCTCCATTCAGTTAAATCATGGTTCAAATTCAAACATTTCATCCAGCCATTAATATCGCAGCAAACAATAAAAAATTTTTTCTACTCAAAAAAGGGAAGCAGATCCCTGTGACGTTGTCTGTACTGTGAGACCCTGACATCATGTTCGATAAGATTCCATTGCTGCAGTCCAGACTCTAAAATGTCTGTTTTCTCCTTTCATAGGTCAAGATCTATAATGAGATCACCTCAATTCCGCTTGACACAGTATGTGCGGTTTATTATATTTTTCCTCAAAATCAGGGTCATGGGATGTGGAAGGCTTGTTGAGTTCTTATTCCACACTGTCTTCATTTTATACTTAAAACACACAAATTGCGGGTGTTGTAGGTACAGGTAAATTATTTGAATGTGGAATATGTCAAATAGCAGATCGAAGATTCGGGTAATGAACTGTCTTCTTTTCTTCATAGGCAATCTTGTCTTTAACCCATTAAGACCAGAGTACATTTTTTTCAATATGTATTCCCAACCTTTTATTTATATTACAAAACTCATACAAATAGGATATTCGTAGGTAATAACACTTCTAAAATTCACAAGTCCGAATTAAGGCCCTATCCTCGTTTGAGAACAGTGAGTTCTAATGACAGTTTCATGACAGCAGATATTTTACTTTGAAATATAAATATTCTCCTGAATATCTGTTGGACAGAGAATCACCTGTAAGCAGTGTGGAACATATTTAGTTGCATTAGTGGAATCTGGAATTAATGAGTGTTCGCGTTTACTTTTTTTCTTAGATGAAATACAGGGAACATTTATACATAATGTGACATTACATTTCACACAGTATGTTCGTGGATTCGATATACATACTTCCATCTAGCATCTTCTCCGTTGAACCATTTTATTGAGGAAGTGGTGTTTACCTTCGTACCTATTTCTTCATTCGCAGTCGGCATCTGAACATTTGCCCTGACTTTGAAAATTATTCCACTTGAAGATACTGAAGGCGGTACCATTTTTTACCTCGAATACAAACTTGATACTTAGAATCAAGCCAATCATGAAGATCCACTCCCCTTATTTTCTTGTTTTACTTTGCTCCAAGTTGTGGTTGAGCAATAGTAATTCGTCCCTTTTTCACGGTAATGTCATTTTCTTTTGGTTCAGTTATGTCATAATTAGTAGCCAAGGTAACATAGCTGTTATCATTTCACTTCATAACAAGATTCCATTATTAATATCAAATTTAAAATCGTACGACCCTCTCGACTTCTTCTGGAGTTCTTTATTGGTTTGCAGAGGGCATTTCTTCATTCTGTTCTCACGAACTGTTCCTCTGGCCTTGACGCCTACTGTTCGGAGCTCACACATGCGTTGGTAACTTGTGAAGTAATAGTCGAAAAAACATTTCATGACTGAATGGATCTTCTACAACCATAAAGAGACTTTCTAAAACTTCTGACCCAAGTGGATTTTTTCTTCTCTGTTTTGAGATATTCGTCCACAATAGAGATCGAAGTTAAAGCAATAACAATTTTCCCCGCAGAGCGACCAAAATTTATAGTCAAATTGAATTGATTTTCCATACATAAACTGTTTCAGACAACGATGGTCATAGTACTTTATTACAATTTCATCCACTGATAATTTTTTAAACAAAAACGAACTTCTGGAAAGCAGAATTTACCATCTCTATCAATAGTCTTACTTTGAAACTCTTGTCAGGGTTTTGAGGATCTAGAAGATATATATCATTCAGGTGAAGATATGAATTGAGCTTCTGGAACCAATTCCTCGGCATGTACTGGACAACAAATGGAACACCTAAATCTTCGCTCTGACTCCGGTATAGTTTTTGTTGTGGAAGTCGATTATAACCAGATAAAATAAAAAAACAGAAACACTCTTAGTTCGTTAACAGAGAAAGTGAAATTCCAATCGTTTCTATTTGTGGTAGCATATTTTACACTTTCCTTTACAATATGATCCAGTATATCCATATTGATAAAATGTTCAAAGACCTGGACGGGACTGCCATTTCTAAGCAGCTCGTTCAAATTTTATACCATGATAGTAACAGTAATAGAATTAATTTTCATGGCTTCTGAATATTCCGGTTGCTCCTTTCTCCAAACTGGAGATTGAAAATCAACAATTTCATCATTCTCGTTTACCTGGATATCATCTACGTCAATGATGAATGGAATAACTTCACACTCAAGTTCACGTTGCCCAGGGACGTCTGTTACATCATCATTTTCTTTATCCTCATCAGTAAGTTCATCAACGATGTCTGGTGGTAGGATTGTAACTGTAGCCTGAGTTATAGAATCATCAGAATCAATCCTAGCCAGTTCCTCTTCTCTATCAGCAGGTGTAAGATACCGTTGATACCATGTGTTGTAAGAAGTCATAATAACTACGGCAAAAAAAAAGAGAGAACAGCTATCAGTACACAAGACAAAAAAAAAACTGTAATTGTATTTTTTACATTACTTCAATTAGCAGAGAAAAATGATATCACATGTAACATACTTATTATACATATAAAATATAGATAATCACTTCCAAAAGAATGCAAACTGATCTTCTTAATGGTTGTCAGAGAAGTGAATTTAGTACAGAAGAATAAAATCCAACTGAATACTAACATCAATGAAAAGAATGTACAAACAGATGTTTCAAATCATTCCTGAAGTAACTTCATTATTAGCACCAATAATATATCCGTTGTTGTTCATATACCCACTCTCCTCAAATGAGGACAGCAAAATCTACGGCTCAATATTATACCTACAAATTATTAATTTTGTAAATATTTGCTAATTACATTTTTAATCCATAATGATCACAATCAATGAGTTACAAATTATTCTCTACGTTATTATAGAGCAATTCCATATGTGACTGACTGACATTTACAGTACAATTTTGCACCAAAATGCTTGCGTAAATATTACAATCGATTGAAATTAGGAGTGTTGTCTACATGATATGATAGAGAACAAGTGTGAGATTAAGAGATTAAGACTGAACATAAACATAAAACTTCTGAAGAAAAAAATGCTATTTATTATCTATCAAAGTATGTGTGACTGACTGACTGACATTAATGTCAACTCATCATGCACCTTAACATGGTCGTCTACACCATTCTCTGAAATGTCATTTCTAATTCAGTTTTCAAAATACCGTTTGGAGGGCACATTTCGAGTTACATTCTAAATAAAACTAATCCTAAATCACAATTAAGACCGGAGTTATGACCTAGTATGTGATGTGTGACTGACTTATTTCATTTGTGACTGACTAACATATCTGAATTTTCTTTAGAATTTCCAAATGTAAATATTACAACAATGTATCGAAATACTATGAAACTATACTTCTTTTGGCCTTAGTTTAGGTTGTAATGTAAACAGAAGCACGTGGTTAAGTGTGATTTCATTGGCCACATAAACATAATGACATCGTTGTCCAGCGGCGTAGATGAAAACATAGTTTCCTGATCACTTTACATTTTATGTAACTACGATGTATGAACAACATTATCGCAAAAATAATAATAAAGTAATAAAACACATTATAACATATGAAAAAATTACAGTGGTGAACATTAAGTATAAATTTATATAACTTTAAATATAACAAAATTTCACGCAGTTATTCCAACACGACCGCTCGTGTCGAATACGTTAAACATCACCTTTCAAAAGTGGTGAGAAACAAATTGTTTTAAATGTATTTTGTAAATTGAGTGATAAATTCCCTACGTTAGGTTTTCAGCTTTGTTCAATTATATTTATATTATCATGTGTATTAGTAGTAAAACTATTCTGCCGCTTCCAACTTTCGAAATTAATTGAAAAACGTTTAGGCCTAATCAAGTTTGTTATTTTAAATACTATTTTTATCCGATCCGATTGAGGGTTTTTTCCACTTTTCAGCGGTTGCCCTTTTACCAGCCGACTGCTGGCCCTTCACATCCACATGTGTCAATCACAGAGGTGGATGATCAACAGCCAGTGTAAGGGTGACATGTGGTTAGCATGTCGAGTCCCCCAGCCGTTATAGCTGGTTCCTCAACCTGGAGCCGCTACTTATTGTAGCTACCCAATTGCCTCACGATGCTGGGTGGGCACCGGTCCCATACTGGCCGAAATACCATGAGAAAATTTCTTCCCCCATGAAGACTCGAACCAGCGCAAGTCCCGTAGCTCTGCGCCAAGGCTTCCTACCTTAACCGCTCGGCTACGGCGCTACTTTCTAAAATACTTGTAGATTCATGCTACTTTGGTAAATTATAGTTTTAGCGAAAACTTTAGAACCTCAATTCAAGGAAATACCTTGGACTCACCCCTTCTCTTTTCCACTCATAAATTCCAGTGAACAAAAGGCAATCCTTCTTATCCTGATTTTAAATACCTGTGAAGAAAAGAAACAATTGTCCTGCAATAAGATGCTGAAATGCCTACAGCAAAAGGTTTGAAAGTATCGCTAATAGACGACTTGAGGTAGTGGTGTGAGGCAAGGTTTTTAAGTTTTGGTGAAAAGTATAATGCCACCGGAATTTGACAGCAAGTCAGATGGCGCGTAAAATAGTACCATCGCTCCGCCAATCACAGATGCCTGCGGAAGGATACATTTTGAGATTTTGTTTACAGTACAACATAAACTAAGGCCGAATTCAGTATAGATAAATAGCTTCGGTAACAGAGATTAATAAAGAACTACAAATATTTTATCAATTCTACAAAAAAAGTAAAATTTATTTTTTATAAAATAAACATTAATTTATATCAATAATATAATTAAATTAACTCGCTTACCATGTATCATTTTAAATTATGCAAAATATCAGAGATATTAAAAACATAATAACAAAGGGCCTTCTCTATTGCTAAATATACCATATATATATATATATATATATATATATATATATAGGTATGATAAGAAAAATAAATGCCTGGACGGGATTCGAACCCGGATCTCTGAGTCTGTACGTCAGCGTGATATCCATTACACTACCAGGCGAATCCAATTCAAACACTTATTTTTCTTATATATGTATTATATTCTCCATTATTACTAGATGTCGCGAGAACTCGGTCTTCACTGCCATCTAGTAGCTGAATATAACAAGTAAGAAAATTAAAGAGAATATTTTTACCTTATAGCATTGACGCTTTATAGATGTTATAATTAAATATTTAACATTGAGCAATGCAAGGTTAATATGGTATGATAAGAAAAATAAATGCCTGGACGGGATTCGAACCCGGATCTCAGAGTCTGTACCTCAGCGTGATATCCAATATATATATATATAATATATATATATATAAAGGGTCCAGGGGAAAAACGATGAATGTCACAAAATCACAAAAACTGAGGTTTCATATTCTTATTGTTTGTATTGTTCCCTAGTAACATTTAATAGGCGAAAACTGTTTAAAGAAGCTATGGGTTACGTTTTATAAGGCTTTGAAAATAATGTGTACAGGGAAATGATATAGCGTTTAAAACTTAAAATTCATTTATCTCAGTTTGAGTTTAATGTGACATTCATCGTTTTTCCCCTGGACCCTTCATATATATATAAACTGATTACAATTTACCTAAAGCATTGAAATAAAAAAATACCAACACGGAATACACAATATGTCTTCCATAATGTATGCACATTTTTAATAACTTATTTACCAGTGTGCATATACTTTCAAAATAAAGTATTATAAATCACATGATTAAGCTATCCAATTGCTGACATACTGAATTCTATTTTTAAACTGAGCTATAAAAACAAAATTCTTATTGTTATTAGTCATAAACCACAACTATAATGTCCAGGTGACTCACTACATAACATCGTCGTATCAGATTCGCTAACGCAGTTATTATTTCACTCCCATTAATAAAAAAATAATATTTCATATCACATACGAAGTCCCACGCTGTAGCTGAACGATTTGGGGCAAGATGCCTTAATAGAGAGCTCTGGTTCGAGTCCCCATGAGAGAAAGAAATTCTCATGAAATTTCGACCACAATTGTACTGGTACCCATCGAAAATTGTAAATAATTTGGGCAGCTATAATATTTAGTGGCTACAGCCCAGAAAAGCAGTTATAACGGCTGACCACATGCCACTCCTATATTGGTTAGATGATTGTCCACCTCCGTGATTGATATATTTGGTGGATGTGAGATCAGCAGCCGACTGGTAGGCTAAGGGCTTTCAAGGCCTGTCGCGCCTTTTTTTTTACACACGAACTTGTGAATTTGTTGCGCTGATTGTTTGACTGTTTGTGCATACTCTATATAACATACGGGTCCAACATTTTCACGTTGTGAACGCAGTGAGTTTTCGTGATAGCTGCAAGATGTTCAAATTATTTTTCTATAGATGTCTTTCCCTCTTCTACATAATTTTGTGACCCCTCCTGAACAGTTATTTGGTTGGTTTTACAGCTCACAATATTACAGAATTCTGCACCACCTTCTTTTCCAATGTTACATATATTCATGCCATCCTTTTTACTTCGCTGCCAATCGCATCTACAGCCGCCTTTCCATGGTACGATTCAAAGAACTTACATTTTACGTTAAATCCAAATATGCAAGTAAACATTGTCACATTGCTAAATGTATTGACCTATTTCTATTTAAAGTACCTGCTTCTCCAACTGAAAATATTTTATAACCGCATGTTCTGTAAGACGTCCCTATAGTTCGGAAAGCATTTGCCATGTGTCACATAACTTGACACTTGAAAAAATATTTCTTGTGAATATCTGTGTAACCTTCCATCTAAACCAGACAAAATCAGTTAATGTTGAAATATGCATAGTGTTACAATGAATTGCCTGGATCGCATTTTGTTCTTTATCCCTCTTACTAATAATCCATATATAACTTTTATACAAGGTTTATACACATCTCAGTTGAAAATTCTTACTAATAAACACTGTATTAGCTGTTCAGTGTAGAAGAGATGTACAACTTTACATGGGAATCGTTATACATGCCTCCAGCCTTGTTTAAGGATTCTATAACTAGACAAAATGTCGGACATCAAGATCAACTGATTGTTTTCTCATGATATTGATGAAAGTTTCCTTAAATTTAACCCAAAATGCAACACTTTAACGACTGTTTGATGGATGCACAGGGCATAAATAATATTAATAAAGCTCTGGGTAGGAAAATAAAGGCATCATAAAATGCCTTTCGTTACACTCATTCTCGATTAGGCCTAAAAATATTTTAAAATTGAACATTGAATCACAAAAGGATATGTTCTACAATAATTGCTGTAGACAAGATTTAACCTGAATGTAGTTTAAATGCTTCATAATATTATTGTAAGGAAACTTTCTTGCATCTTTAATACATAACGCACACAACGATATAAAAATGTATTTAAGTATAGAGGTACTATTATTGTAACCCGCTGCGTGATAAGTTAGTAGTTTGGTGGTTAGAGCTTCAGACTACAATGCGTAAGGTCGTAGGATCGGTTCCCGGTCAAACTATAGTGATTTTTTTTTCGCTTGAAATGATATTTTGTTGTCGGTAACATTTCCTACTATTTTGAACGTTTATAACGCATCTTAAAAACACAGCTTATAATTCATAAGTAATGGGAAAAACTTTTATTAGTTTCCAAGAATTTGTCGAAATTCTTGACGTTAGATGGCAGCACGTTATCTGTGAAACCAATTCTACGTTTTATTTGACGCTATGTCAAGGGAAATGTATATAAATTAAAACACACTTATTTTTTCCGTACGTCCTCAATTAGGGAATCTCTATTAATTCTTATCCATATTCATTTCTTACACAATTAATCACTAGTTGATGTTGTTTTATTTCTGTTACAAACTGCGAGTAATATTGTTCTGACGTCATTATGATGACGAATATGTGACGTATTGTGTTTAACTGCTGTTTTGTTATATAGCTCCGGCACAATGTTTATTAGTAAGGAAATTATACATGATCTACATAAGGCTTATATATTGTATAATTAAACAACTGATGAAAGCCTGTATTAGAGATTTTTATTAGTAAGACCGTATATGTATAATTTTCTGAGAAATCAACATGTATGGTTGCTACATTTACTGCATTCTTTTCCCGAACATATTTAAAAGCTTCCGGTGACTGCCTTTAGCTCAAGTAGATACAGAAGGAGGGCCGTGTAATTATTTTATGGAATAGCTGAGTGAACAGTCTACCAGATTTCCTAAACCAAGTCTATGTTAATCCTCAGCGGAGTGCAGCAAACAACTGACTACCCCATGCGTGTATTAGCATTATAAATGAGAGGACAAAAAGTCAGTCAGTCATGGGACTCTAGCGGGAACAATAATGACTTTACATCAAAATCACATCAATGCTTTTTTTGGTTGAGTACCAATAACGTAGAATCCAATAGGCAAATTTAATCCATCAAGTATTATGTTGCGTACAGTAATTTCTATACATTTTCCGTGACTGACTGACTGACTGACTGACTGACTGACTGACTGACAGTTAACAATTATAGGAAATATTTAAGGTTTCTAGAATATTACAATGTAATTAATAGTATTGTATTCACGACTAAGAAGGAACAAAGTATGGTTTAACAATAGTCTGCTAAATAAAACGAATTAACACGAACACATATTTAAATAACAAATTCTTAAAATGTTCCGTGCTTTTAGAGGTGTGGAATATGACAAGTTCTACCAAAAATATTACGTTAAAATAGTACAAATTTGAAGCATTATCTTGTAGAAACAGAACATTTCATATTTAAAGATAAATTACGTCATTAAAATCATCCCTGCCAATTGAAAACGTTCACTTCGGTATGACATTTTCATGGAATCGCTTAATATCTTATAGGATACTTAGAAAATTCCTATGCAGAAATTATAAAAATTGTAAAAATACAGTTTCACTTTACGGAGAGATGAAATAAAAGTAAGAAATGTTTTTATTTCTGATATAGGCCTAGTATGTTGTTGTTGGTGTCTTGATGGTCCAATACTCAAGAGTTTGATTCTAATAGTGGATTTAAAAAAAATAAAATAAAAACTCTGCTGTCCACAAATGAGGACAGTGGGACTTAATGGGACCCATGCGTATGGTTTCTAAGCTCCCGCCAAACCTTAGCCACAGCGAAAGCCATAGATCGTTTTTAACTTTTCAGCCATTCTCGCAGTGTAACTGAATAAGAGTTACAACATATATGTGGGGCCATTGACATATCTTGGTCTTTTACCCTTCATACCGAAATAAAGCTGATACGCGGTCTTCACAAGAGGCGTCAGATTGCGTTTCTGTGACAAAAATGTAATTTCACCACAAAATGTAACAAGAATTATTTACTAAAATTACATATTTTCGTGGCATTTTAACAAATTTTACACTTTAAAAGCACTTCCAAACCAGAAGTTCTGCATTAATTACAGCAGAAACAATATGAAATTCACAGTCAGATCAACAATACATATGTTTATAACCAAAAAATGGCTGAAAAATGTGTGTTTTGTCAGATACCAGGTGTGTCAAATCCAAAACAAAATTTCCACCAAATTTCCCCCAAAATGAAAATGTTGACTCTAAAAAATAAAATGGGGAATTTACCCCAAAGCAAGAGCTAAACGGTCATTTATATGGTGACTTTTGAATTAAACAGCACGAAATACATAAGAATTAGCCATTTTTGAGCCGGAAACACTTACATGGTTGTGCAGTGTTATTTCATAATTTCATGTAGATTTGATATCATAATAAAACAATTCTAGCAGTTATCGTGAAAATATGTTACCTATTTTTAAATGAAATAAGATCAATAATCTGATATTGTGATATAAGGGTATTTTTAAAAAAATGATTAAAAATGGAAACTACCGAAAGAACTATATTTGACATGCTTTCTTTCACGTTACAGAAAATTACAATAAGCCATTAGTGCCCGAATTAATTTTTTGTTTATTTTTTGGTTTTTTCTTAATTTATGTACTATTTTATCCAAAGTAGCCGAAAAAGTAATATTAAATAATGTTCTGCATATTGGTTGTCTAAAAATAACCGTGACATATATGTAACGCTAGGCACATATGAGATCAAAAACTAATAACATTAAACACATCATATAACTTATCATTCACATAATTAACATTAGGAAATAATTTATTTCAGTCATTTATCGGGTTTGAGCAAACAATACAAAATCCCACGTCACACTTAGGACATTGCTTTACCAAAATTCTTCTCTATGTCAATGGTCTAGGTAACTGATTTACGTTTTTACGTTGATGTAATTCAAAGTCAACAAGATACCCTTTAGGGGGTTTAAAAGACCAGACTTTATATCTGAATTGGAAGGGTTTTCCTCTTATAAACATATTCAACCCATATCTTCCAGAATATTTGATTATGCTCTCATCGTACGAATTATTACACGCTTTATAATAGCTTGACCTGTATCCATCTATCTATCTATGTAACGAAATCTTTCAACGCGATTTTCACCCACTTAAAATCATTGGATCGACTTGAAACTTTGCATACTTGTAGAAGACCCGTGACAATACAATAATTTCATATTTGGTTTCTAAAATCATGGCCTGAATAATCAGAAAATCAAAGAAAGTGTCTTTGTATCTATGTAACGGAATTTTTTAACGCGATTTTCACCCACTTAGAAACATTGGATCAACTTGAAACTTTGTATACATATAAACGACCAGTGACAATACAATAACTTCATATTTCCTTTCTAAAATTCTGGCCAGAATCATTACCAAAATCAAAAAAGTGTATTTGTATCTATGTAACGGAATTTTTAACACGATTTTCACCCACTTAGAAACATTGTATCGACTTGAAACTTTGTATACTTGTAAAGGACCCGTGACAATACAATCTTTTCATATTTGTTTCTAAAATCCTGGCCAGAATCATCAGAAAATAAAAAAAGTGTATTTGTATCTATGTAACGGAATTTTTTAACCCGATTTTTACTCACTTAGAAACATTGGATCGACTTGAAACTTTGTATACTTGTAAAGGACCCGTGACAATACAATAATTTCATATTGTGTTTATAAAATCCTGGCCAGAATCATCAGAAAATAAAAAAAATGAAAACTGGTATAAAAGGTTGCGGACTTGTCGAGTACTTTGTCAATCGTTGTAAGAGCTCAGTTGGTAGACCGGTGAACTATTAGTGGTATATAATTTCAGTAATCCATAGGTCGCTGGTTGAAATCCGGCTGGGAGCATTTTTTTAGAAGAGTATTACTTTCAGCTCATACTACAATAGTATGGAATTTAAAGGTATTTACATATTTATCTTATTCTGTAAAATATTAAAACTAAAAAATAAAAAATAAATAATAGTTTTAAAAAAACTAAAACAACACACTTTATTAGAAAACCGAACTAAAAAAATGAAAAATCGTTTTAATTTCCAACACGCTTGGGATAAATAATTTTACCATCAAAAGCATGGGGTGCTCTTTATAATTTTTACATTTTCTTCTTAGAGACTTTACTTTTACCAATATCAGTTTATTATCAAACATATTAATTGATAAAGAGCCCCCCTCGCTTTTGATAGTAAAATTATTATCCCAAGCGTGTTGGAAATTAAAATTATTTTTAATTTTTTTTAGTTCGGTTTTCTAATAAAGCCCCTTGTTTTAGTTTTTTAAAACTATTATTTATTTTTTCGGTACAAAGAAATCGCCAAACGTACGCTTGAGTCGATTTATAAGCGGTCTAATTTTCCACAAGTTGTCTTTGTTTTCGGGGTTTAAGTCATCATTGTTAGAAAAATGTATGAATCTCAAGATCTGTCAACATATCCTTGCCATTGCATTGATCAATAGTTTATTGTCAGTGCAATCATGGTTCTCCTAATACATTCTCTTAGAATGTAATTGATTGTACCCTATAAGAATGAGAATAGCTATAAAACATCTAATTCCAGCTGCTGATATGAAAGTGTGGGGACAATTACTGTGCAATGCATAGCTATCATTCATTACTGCCTAGCGTAACATTTATGCTACAGCAAATTCCAACACCCTGTGCCAGTTCTAAGTGTTCATAGCAACTAAATGTATCAGAAATGTGAATTTTATTCAGTTTTCAATATTTTTGTATATAATATACTTTATTATTCAATATATTATTTAATTTGTACTTATTCTTCTTCTATGGTGTAGTATAAATTATGCAATCTGAAAATTAGTCATAAATATGCATCCACTTTTCCATACTATGAACTGATAGAATGAAAAACAAACGCCAGACTGAAAGGCAACACTTCCTGGATCGCAACAATGTTGAATTTGTATAAACATTATATTGTCAACAATGAGTTTGAGGTATTGTTATTTAAAGATGCAGGTGTTACATTTATGTGAAGCTGGGAACTAATGGGTTAATTTTTATTAAATTTTCTTGTTAATCTTAATCGCAGACGCAATGCTACTTATGTACATATATCAGAGTCTTCAGTATTATCCTTTAATTCCTGCATCACCTTTGCACGCTTTTAATGAATCACCACATATACAAAAATATAATATAGCATTATAGAATTATGTACATTGTATGCAGTCTCCTCAACTATTAAAATAATTAACATATTTTAGACCTTTTTGGATCAGGCTCATCCTCAGTAGAAAGTTGTTCGCTACAGTCTAGATCAGGGATGTCATAGTTCAGCTCCAAGTACCATGAGGAGCGCGGTACTAACTCTGGAGCATGCATTCTACTTCCTACTTCTCCGGCGGGACCTGTAGGAATGACTACTATTGTCACGAACGCTTATAGCAGGAGGAATCGAAATATAAAACAACGCACTAACAGGAATAAAGCATTTATTAATTAATAGTATTAACTCGTTTACAGTATTAAATAATACCTCAAAAGATTTTAATCTGCAATATTTAATATTTGCTTGAAAAAAAAAACATTAAGGACAAGAGGTCTCTACGTACAAACAAAACAAAAGATGAGAATACGTTTAAAATGATCATGTGCTTCTACACCACTTTAACAAACAGGATTTAATATCTCTTGGTACTGGAAAAAAAAAATAGTGGGTATAATTATTGTTCCTACTGTAGGAAAACAATTCATCTCTTTTCAGGGTGCTACTTCCCAGACATTCTTACTTGACACGTTTTTATGTTATTATATTTTTTTGTTTAAAACTTTCCTCATTAGAGGATTGAAACAAGGGCAAAGTGATACAGACAATTAAATTTCGAAATTGACGAAATAGGCCTACATTAAAAAAATCAAATTGTAATTTAAGTATATTCTATAAAGCATAAATTCCGTAAAAATAGTTTCTTATAATTGAAATTGATCCTCTAATGGCAGCGATGGCAATTTTAGAAAGATTCACTCTGCCCAAATCTAAGAAATTCCAATTTTTTTCTATGAATCTTGGTATAGAACCTCTTGCCCCGATCGTCAATACTCTGACAGTTATACTATTTAATTGGTATTTATCATAAGTAATGCCACGAGTAATTTCCAAATTATCGATAAATTCACGACTCACAAAGTGAGGAGTGAATTTATCTAGAGAATATGGAAATCAAGAGTGGCATTGTTAGGACTATTTAACGAATAAAATTAAGCTGTATATAGCCACGCAAAGGATTTAGAACAATGTCCTTGACGGTCAATCTAGTCGGAGAGCCTGCCCAGATTGCTGAGTATTGTGAATTCCCTGCCAGACACGTGCTAACAAAACAATTTCACTTGTACGGCGTAATTCGTCGAGTACAGTCAGTTGTAAATTTTAGTGAGAAGGGATGTGTTGCTATTACATTATAAACAATAGTTCTTAATTTTAATATCTCGTATTTTGCATCCTGTAGTTCTAAAATTGTAATGTGACGTGGATGTAATTTATTTAATAATTTTGAAGTATATTGTTTATGTAACTTAATTCCTCTCACAGTTTCGAAGTTAAGAGGAAATTCTGTTCACAGTTAAATTTGGAACATAATTCTTAATGTTCACGTTACTAATTGGATATAAGAACATTAGTAAATGAACATTTATCTTTATATAGTTATTTTCAATTATTATATTTATAATTGTTTTAGGATTACGTGAAAGAGGAAAAAAATAAAACTTTGTCTTAGTTGTTGACAATGTTTCATACAAATAAATAAAACGCCATCATTATATTCCTTGAAAAATAAGTGCAAGCCGGGTTAATTAAACAAAATATACTCACCGAGAAAAATCACTAAAATATATTTATATGATTCATTAATAAACCAACACACAAAACCTACATAATTGGCACAATATTAGCCGAAATGGTGCAGTTTTGAGACTTCCGCCTTACCATCCCGATTTAAATCAAATTTAATTATTTTGCGAAGTGTAACATAATGGGTTGGTAGTAAAAATGTCATTTTTAAATTTAAATATTTGACCAGCCTTATTGGCTAGTGGTCAGAGCTTCTGACTACGGTTCGTGGGGTCCCGGGTTCGATTCCCAGTCAAGCACAGGATTTTTTTTCTTAAAGGAAATTATTTCTATGGTCGCTTATGGTCTGGATTTAGGTTAAGTTTAGATTTAAGGACTCTCCTGGTGCTACATTCTCATTCGTTACCTATCATATCTTCGTGCTAACGTAACTCCGCTTTCCAGGCGCCCCAAATTAAAAATTGCATTACAATTCCTTGATAATGTGATAAAGACAACCTGGTGGCATTGGGGTGTGTGTGTGTATATATATATATATATATATATATTGAAGCGCTGTGTCGGTAAACTTTGATCATATTAGTAAAAGGAATGGGAAAACATAGCTATTCAATAAAGACAACGAACGCAAATACTGGGAGGCAGATGGAGTCGTGGGGAAAGTAATTGAGAAGAATAAAAGTAATGATGAGGAGAGCGGTCATGAAATTTACCAAATTGAATATAGAGATAACAGGTCAGATGTAGAATTCGAAGACTATTAGAAATGTATATTAAATGTGAAGTTGAGTGCTTATTTAAAACTTGAACAGACCGCCATCGTTTATAAAATATATCCTGCATATACAATGAATGTACCTTGTCCGCGGATAAACAAGAGCGTATATTATTTAATAAGTAATCTGTGATTTTAAAAAATGTTTACCAGTGACTGTATTTTCACTAGAGGCGTGTTAGCAATGACATGTGGTCTTATTTCTACTGGCCGACAGTTATCTGGTGAGTGCAAGACTCGCATCTATGATCCTGTTACAAATTCCACTCGCCAGGTTCCCTTGCTATATCTATACTCACAAATCATTATTTAACTATAGTTATTTTAAAATATTTATATATTTAATGTAAACGGCAATGTTTGAAAACAAATGACAACGATTGGTACGCTTCATTTGCTTCTTTTGTTTGATCACTGCAACCAGATCATAATATAATTTATTGCCAAAAGATCGCAATGTTGTAAGAATGCACCGTAGTGGAGAAATTTATAACCAACGTTATAGGTATTAATTAATTTCTGATGTCCTATGATGTAAATATATCAATTATATTTTACTGCGCCTTTTCCTGGAATATAATTCGTTTAAGAAAGTGCAAATAGTGGTTCTATTTTTTTATGGTATAATCAATTCTTACAAACGTTTTTATATTATCTCTCGTATGTGCTACGTGTTGACATTCATGCACTGTATATAAAATCTGGTAGCCGTATTTTCTTACGGAGTCAGTCACACCAAAATAATGCTATGACCTATTCAGAATGTTAAAAAGTAGGTGCTTTCTTTATTATGATAAACTTTAGTTGGTAAATTTTAGGCGAAACACGACTGTGATTGGTTGCAAATAAAAAATCATTGAAATGTGATTGGTCAATGACTCCCATTTGGGCATGAGTTAAATAGTCTTTGTAATAGTCAACTGTTGGCTGATATATGACATTCTTTTCTGAGTCAACTTCTTCAGACTGGCTACTATGAGTTTCAAAACGGATTGTGGGATCTAATATCATACCAATTTTAGAAGATGGTCTAAATGCAATAATATTTATTCGTCTATTACTCCCATTTACTAATTTAATATTAAGGATATAAAATTAGTACCGGATAAACCAGTCGCCCTCAACTAAAATAAAGTTCTGTTTGAAATTTTCGTCAAGTAGTTAATAATATGACGGCCTTTCAAAAACAATGTTTCATCTTCTGTATTTTAACTGGTATTATAGCCTCACTATGATGGTTGTCCATTTATACAAAAGCGGGTGGCACGACAATGCTTGCCAATGATTAACATGTGGAATTATAGTGGCGGTAGTCGGCATTTTTGTATTAAATTATATATAATAGCTGCGGGGAAACAAAACGAGCCGCTGGACAACCATCATAATGAGGCTACAATATTAATGTTGTTGTATAAGTAGTACAACGGCTTCAGGTCTGCGGGCGTGTTCTTGTTGAGCAAGTCTTTATTCTCAGCTTCTTTATAATGTCTGTTTTCTAGGATGCTAATCTTGTGTGTTGTTATTCTTTCTGTGTAATTTTGACATAGCATTGTCGATTTTGTCAAACTGATGACCCGTTTCTAGTATATTTATGGCAAAACTTGATATTTCTTCGTTATTAATATTTTTTTTTAATGTTCAGCATAGCTTGTGTTAAAATTTCTTGTTGTTCTACCGATGTAAAACTGAGCATAATTTTGTACTTTAGTTTATAAACGCCTTTATTCTCGTATTTATTTGTTATTTCAGTTTTGTTTTATACGATGTTTTTGAGTTCGTTATTAGTTTTAAAGGCGATTTTTACGTTTTGTCTTGTTTTTTCATCGAATTAACTAATTTAACCGTTTCAAAATTGGGAGTAATATTCTGTGCCAAAAAATACGAAGGCTTGATTCTCAAAAGGTCTCCATGCAGAACGTAACCATGCTCATCATTGCGTTTGACGAGTGAAACTGAACCAAGCCACCAGGTATCCAGCGGAGTGCACCGTCTCATTGAGCTCTTGTTTTACATCGCTGGTCTAGATACTGACTGATTTTAATTTTAATTATTAATTTTTATAATTATTTTAATTGTTGAAAAACTGCATTCACGTACGTAATGTTACAATTATATGTTATATATTTTTTTGTTCATTGCGACTAATACCTCAATGAGATTTATTAGTATTTTAACGAATAAAGGAGAACATGTATTAATGGAAAAAATGGCTCCATAAGGACCGCGATGCATTTACCTTCCCCTCTGGCCCCAAAATTATTAGGTTGTATTTATTTATTTTATTCTATTTATATATCAATCCTGATATCAGATGAATTTCTTGTTTGTCTCTTTCTTTCTTCAACGTATATCACGATAAAATCCTAATAATATTATTGAAAGAAGCTTAATTTATACTGACAGATTTCTTGATTACCTTACCCTCTCTCAATTCATAGCATTCCTGATCAAGAAGTAGGCCTAATTATCTTTGGAACTACTGTACTTAATGCTAGCGAGACTAAAGACACTACATCTGTCGGATAACTGCCTTGATTGGTTTAGATCTAACCTCACTAATCGTCAGCAATCAGTTTCTGTTAATAATCGCATTTCTTCCTGGCGCTTGGTGAGGAAAGGGGTACCTCAAGGCGGCGTCCTCGCTCCTCTTCTCTTCTCGATTTATATTAATGACGTGACCAAGAAACTACAAAACTGCAAGCATCATCTTTACGCCGACGACCTACAGATTTACACACTCTTTAGGCCTGACGAAATTAATGAATATATTGACAAAGTAAACACTGACCTCAGACATATATCTTTATGGTCCAGACAATATGGGCTGAAACTAAATGTAAACAAAACGCAAGCAATAATTATCGGACATCCAAGGCTATTACACTTCATAAACAATGGCAGTATGCCGGCTGTCATATTAGATAATGAACAAATTCCTTATACCGACGTCGTTAAAAACTTGGATTTTACTTAGATTCTAATTTAAATTGGCATGTGCAAGTAAAACAAACATCTAAAAGGATCTTCTCCATAATGCATTCCCTAAAGCGACTTAAATTTTCTTCCTACAACTCTTAAAAGAATTTTAATCCAAACTTTAGTGATGCCGCATTTTGACTACTGTGACGTTCTACTAACCGACATAAGTGACGGATTGTCGGACAAACTGCAACGTGTCCATAATATGTGTATCAGATTCATATTTAATGTTTGAAAATACGATCACATTTCTCCATTATTCCACGAATTGTCATGGCTACATCTAAAAGAGAGAAGAAAATCGCACTGTCTAATTCTCCTACTTAAGATCCGACATACCTCGATTCCCAATTATTTATCATCCCGTTTCCAGTATCTATCCTCAAACCACAACTTAAACACAAGATCACAACATAGTCTCTTGCTTAATATACCGCAACATAGGACATCACATCACTCCATGTCATATACCATCTTCACTTCTCGCAACTGGAATTCCCTACCACAAGAAATAAGGGGCTGCCGGACATTGGCATCTTTTAAAAGAAATCTAAATTTATATTTGCTCTAAACTCGACTTCATTATTGTCCAGTGTAAGGTATATCTGTTAATTGGTGTTTCTCGTATAATGTATCATATTTATATTATGATTATAATTATTATTATTATTAATATCGTATCATTATTGTTATTACCCTATACAATGTTGTTTGTACATGACATTTACATTGCTACATTATTGTATCTTTAGCTGTTTATAATTAGTATAGTATATATCTATATTTGTCAAATATTTATTTGTATTTGTGCTGGTTGAGTGGAAGAGAGGGCCTTATGGCCTTAACTCTGCCAGAATAAATAAAGTATTATTATTATTAATTGTTTGTTGATCATTATATTATTATTATTATTATTATTATTATTATTATTATTATTATTATTATTATTATTATTATTATTATTATTTTATTATTATTATTATTATTATTATTATTATTATTATTATTATTATTATTATTATTATTATTACACTAGGGTTATAACTTTTTGGACTTTTGTGGAATAAAATATTTCCTGCGCAATGAATGGGTGAACTTTTGCTTAAAACCATTGAGAAACGCCTTCATTTCACTCAGTTTCAAGAGAAAGTCACCCCCAAATCAATATTCAGTTTCATAATACTTCTAAAATTTATATTGAATCTATTCAATTAATTTATTGTGTAGTATTGGTATATAATGATGTGTAGTGTTCATAATCACAACATTTGGTATTATGATTACTAGTGAGTGGAAGTCGAATAGTTTTTATATTTACTGGGAATACATAATGTCACACAAGAAAAGTTATAACACCACTCAGAAAAAATAAGGGATCTGGACGAATAATCTAGTGAGATTCCAGCTGTTACATAGATGAAGACTAAATGTGCCAACAGTAGATTCTTCACTAAACGAATACTACAAGATGCCTCTTCAACTTCAACAAATCTACCAACAATTAAGGCTGCTAAAATATGTAAATATTTGTCACATTATGGTATTGACATTCCTACTCTGAGTCAAGCAGGAATATACAAATCAACTTTCAGAAAGGCGGTTAAATTAAAGAAGAAATGATTCAAACATTGCATAGAGAAGAGTGGTCCTTGCACTTCGATGACAAACATATTCTGGAAAATGGAAATTAGGTAGTGGTACTTTCAAATGAAAGAATATAAATGAAATTTTCCATTCATTAGATTCCATTTAGAAAATGGAAGGCTCAAAATATTGCTGAAGGAAGTGTATCAATTATTGCTGAGTATAACTTATGGAATGCAATTAAAATTAGCATTGCAGATACAAATAGTGTTAACACAGGTAAAAAAAAGTAGAGTTGTTGTCAGATTGCAAAAAAAATTGCAGAAAATGGTGTTGCTATATTCAATTTATCGGTTGTCAGCATCAAAATCTGGACAGAATACTACGTTTAGTGATGGACCAAGAAACATGCTGAGAATACCAATTCTCCAAACATTATAAACCAATTTGTATCTAAATTGGTGAACAAGTATGAGGAGCTAAAATCACAATTTGTGAATGTAGAAGAAGATATCCTAGATAAATCAGGATGGAGAGATGACATGAAGTTCCTGTACCATCTAACGCATGTGTTTAGATCCTTTGAGGAAAAAAGGAAGCTTTCCATACATTAGGTTCCAGAAAATTTCATACATCAGTAATGCAAGAAGTAATTCAAGAGCTATTCTTGCTCTACTTGCATCTATATTTTTGGCCTACTATAAGAGATGCTGTGAAAAATGTGTAGATTAATTTAATTTGACTGGGCAAACTAATAGTTTAATAATCAGATATACAACATGAATGACTTCAAGAATTGTCAAACGTATTAAGTCCTTACAAAATAGCACAGAGCTCATTGGAAAATCATTGGAAGAAGGAACCATCTGCATTAAGTATATCAAGAAGTACTCAGTGCGTCGAATGTGAATTCAAGTCATGTAGAATTATAGGCTTCCTGCAGAAATAAAGACATAGGCCTACTGCATCTCCGATACTTTCTAAGCAATAAACAATAATGTACAATAATTGCACATGTGGTTGAACACTTCATCTCTTTTCCTGTTTATATTACTATATATATATATATATATATATATATAGGGTGTAAATGAATTATCTAATATACAAAAATGAATGTTTCGTTTTATTGATGATTACTTCCAGCTCCAATGTTTTA
Source organism: Diploptera punctata (assembly GCA_030220185.1). Lineage (NCBI taxonomy): Eukaryota > Metazoa > Arthropoda > Insecta > Blattodea > Blaberidae > Diploptera > Diploptera punctata. The sequence continues at coordinate 224,938 of JASPKZ010003054.1, forward strand.
GTGTTACTCAATAGAATGTGTGTGTTGGCCCTAAGTATCTCCTCTCTAACGCCTATTAATAATACTACATCATTAGCATAAACTAACAGCTTACTAACACCAATGAGTTGAAGGCCTTTTTCGTTATCTAAAGGTTTGATGGTATACTCTAGTACAAAATTGAATAGGGGACGACATAGTGCATCCCCTTGGTATAACCCATTGTCAATTTCAAATGTGTCTGAAAACTGTTTGCCTGCACGCACCCTCCTCTTTACGGCATTTAGACACATTCGAATAAATAATATATATATATATATATATATATATATATATATATAATGAAGCTAAAATGAATAGGACATCTGAATAAAACGGTGAAAAAGAGAGCCATGGTGGGATGATGTGTACATTGATATTAAGAAATGTAAAATCACAAGGTGGAATGTAAGATCTGAAGACATAGACAACTGGAGGAGGTCAGTGGAAAATGTGGAGGTCTGCAATGGACTGTGGTAACAATTAACAAGAAGTTTATATATAATATATATATATACAGGGTGTAAAAAAAGGATGGCGTAAACTTACATGGTTGGAAGTACACGATAATAGAAGCAACAATGTCCCAGTAAACATGGGCCCGCTAACGAGCCGTTTGCGAGATAATTACGAATGTATGGTTACAAGCTGCCACTGACTTCATTGTAAACATCGCCCTAGTTATTACAAATTAATTTGAATTATTTAGACTTTACTATTATTTTTTCATCTCATTTAGTTCACATTTCACTTCACTTATGGGTTACCTGTTAAAGGAGGTGTTCGAAGTGTCTTCCTTGCATCTGGATGCAATACTGTGCTCGTCTCTGCTATGAATGTCGAATTATTTGGAAAACCCCAGGATCATTTCTGAATTATTGTGAAGCATGTTCAACTCTCTGCTCCAGTTCTTCAACCGTGTTAACGGGTGTGCTGTACACTTCACTTCTGAGGTGACCCCAGACACAAAAATCCAAAGGATTTAGATCAGGTGATCTTGGAGGTCAAGGTACAGATCCGCCTCGACCTATCCATCATTGGCCGTATCTGCGCGTTAGATGCCGTCTCACAGCAGCAGCAAAATGTGCCGGAGCTCCATCATGCATGTATCACAAACTCCGACGTTGCTGAAGGGGAACATCCTCAAGCAATCCTGGAAGATGACGCCGCAGAAACCTAAGGTACCTCCGTCCATAAGTTTTCGTGGAAGAATGTGTGGCCCAATGAGATGATCACCTAGTACACCAACCACACATTCAGTGAGAAACGGTGCTGACGTGGTGACTCATGAACAGTATGTCGGTTTATTTCACACCAAAACCTGTGTTATTATGATAATTAAAAACACCATCGCGTGTGAATCCTGCTTCGTCTGTAAATAAAATGTTACATGCGAAACGAGGGTTGACTACAGTCTGTTGTTGCATCGACCGACAAAACATCACTCTAGGAACAAGTCCGCATCATTGAGACATTTAACTCGTTGGAGGTGGTAAGCGTACAGTAAATTGCGCTGTAAAATTCTCCAAACTCTACTGTGACTTAGTACAGGCACTTGTGTGGCAATTCTCGCCGGGGTTCCTGGAGAGAGCTGTACTGCTTCCAACACCATATCCTCAACCTCAGGCGTAATGCGAGCAGACCTACCTACTGGTCTGCCATGTGCAAAGCTCCCATTTTCTCTGAGGCGCTGATGGACCCTTGTAAAAGTACGACTTTCGGGGTGTCTTCGATCAGGATATGCTTTTGGTACAAGAGTGCAGCCTCCTATGCATTGCCATTAGCCCTACCTTACATGAAATGCATATCCGCATACTCTTCGTTACTGTAAAGGTACGTACACATATGCGCGCCGCGAACACGAACGGCGCGCGCGCGACGCGTGTTATGTTCGTCGAAATGATTAATTTCAACGAACCTCCTGCGATCCATAGGAAACCCACAAACCTTCAGTAGACATTTTGCAGAGCAGTTGTTACCAACCATGTCTATTCCCTTTCCGTTCTCCCGCTTGTGCTGCATTCTTTCCCAAAAATAGGGGCTTTTTTTTAAAATGCCGCGGGACGCGGGACAAATTGTTAAAAATCGGGACTGTCCCGCCAAAATCGGGACATCTGGTCACGCTTATTACTTATTACATCTTATAACTTTATTTATACTTTTTCAAATATTACAGCATTAAAGGAATTTAAAAAAATATATGATTTGTATATATATATAAATGTTTAAACTTATTATGAATCTATCTCACCATAACATGGTCTTAATTTTTAATAAAGATGTACATGATTATTATACTAGAAGTTGTACTTTATTGCACAAAGATACTAGTTTCTCAAAAAAAAAAGGTATAAAAGGGATTCGTTATGCATTAATCAACCATTACAATAACTTATCTATTGAATATCAACATTTCACGAATGTTAAACATTTTTCTAATTGTATTAAAAAATATTTTTTCTCATTGCTTTCTTAGTTAATTTCGTTAATTTTATTATTATTAATATTATCCTGTTTAAATATTGTATTTGTATGTGTATATATATTGTGCATCTATAGTAGTTTGTATCACTTAAACTTATGCCTGAATTTATTTTCTTGTTTTTATTGTTAATTGTTTTATGGCCATTATTTTCTGTATATTTCCCCTTAACATGAGCAATCTTGCTCTTTGGAGTCTTTGAAGAAATAAATAAATAATTAGTAATAAATGTGTTTATATATTGTATTGTTTTGTGATACTTCATACATAATATTATGAAATGAACGTCTTAAATAAATAATGTTTTCTAAATAATTCTAATTTATTCATACAATTACAGTACACACGAAAAAAAAAAACACATAACATTGAAAAAAAAAACAGGCATCTCCTTTCAGTGATTTTTTAATATGATCCTTATGTTGAGGATCCCACAATAATTGCTTGCTTCTATAATATCAATAAGTTTTAACATATTATCCTCTGACCACTCCATACTCAAATAATAGGTGCGCACCGAAAACAACGAACCTCTCAGGTACCCGTCCAAATCTAAACAGCGAACCATCAAAGTGTTCGTGAAAAAAACCGAGATTCTCCATCTGGGGACGTCCAGGTGTATTTATGAATATCCTTATGCTGAAATATTGTGCTCTTAACAATGAGATTCTTCGATGTGTCAAATGTTACTAATCTAACCCCGTTGTCGTTACTATCTTCATGAAGACTGAATTTGCCTATTGTTGGTTTGAATATATCTTCCCGCCCCACTTTTGCATTAAAATCTCCTAAGACAATTTTCATATGATATCGTGAAAGGGTATCAAACAAGCATTCTAATTCTTCATAGAACTCATCCTTGATCTTGTCATCTTTATCTTCATGTACATTTACAATTATAAAATCATGTTGTTTTCCCTTTAGAATTATGTATGATATCCTATCACTAACAAACTTAATATCTCGGATAGCGGATAGGGTCCTCCTTCTGACTAAAAA